>JASDQU010229940.1:0-17133 GCA_032191745.1 Picea mariana | reverse complement strand
AGGTAAGGCTGTGGATAGGTATGTTTCTCATTTGAATGCTTACTATTAATTAGATTCAATCTACTGCTGTTTAGAGGTATTATTCATAATCATTTCTGTTTTGGTTTCAGTATACGATCTGAGTTCTAATAATGCTGCAATAGAACTGTTAAACAATGACTGTGATCTAAACCTTGTTTTTACATTGAGATTGAATTTACTGTTGGAGTATTTGCATAGATATCTGCTATCTAACTTAGAGGATTGGAATATCTCTGTTAAGGTTTATTGATTATAATACTTTACAATCTTAAGATCAGAGTTCTATTCTACTGTCACTGCCTATATGTTGTTCTGTACTTCAGATCTAGAGGAGTTTTGCTTTAAATTTTAAAAGAGACTGATGTTTTCTTCTTACCCTAAAAATCTAACAATGACTCACCAAACAGGAGCACTGGAAGGAGCCCATTCCAAATATTGTATGAAATGAAACCTAAGGGAGTATATGAGTTGAGAGACTTGGAACAGAGTGATATCAGGAGAACTGGAGCAAAATATTTTTTTGTGGAAATGCAGAAGCTCCATAACCATATCAGAGGACAGTTGCAGAGTTATAACCAAGAGTACAGGTGCAGAGCTGATCAACATCGCAGGGAACTTCAATTTGAGGTAGGAGATTAGGTTCTGGCACATATCATGAAAGAAAGGTTACCTGGGGGAACATATAACAAGTTAAAGATGAAGAATATAGGACCATGTAAGATCTTGAGGAAGTTTGATGCAAATGCCTATGAGATTGAGTTGCCAGATTATGTGGGCATATCACACATATTCAATGTTTCAAACGTGTATCCTTATAGGAAAGATGACACAGAGGGATCATAATATCAAGAGAAGATTCAGTGGGAGAAACAAATGAATATATTAGAAAAAACATAGATGGAGAAGATCGTTGATTAGAGGGATTAGAAAAAAGACCAGGAGGAAGACCTATTTTGAATATCTGGTCAAGTGGAAGGGGCACCCAATAGAATATGCCAGTTGGGAAAATAAAGCTGATATCTAGAAGCATGGAAAGTTGGTGCAGGATCTCATGGACATGAGTCCATGAATTTTTTTCAAGCAGTGATGCAGGAGAATCGTTAGAGAGCATGCGGAGCAGGACCACTCAACGCCTGAGAATATTTTCAAAATCTCAATGCTCGCAGTCATGGAGAATATTTTGAAGAACGCCTCAACTCAACGCCAGGAAATATTTTGAAGAACGCTTGAATGATCACGAGTGAAGCGGGGGTTTCCACTCCTTCTCTAGACTATGAATGAACTAAGATATCCATTAGGTTAGGTTTTGGAGTAGACAAGTATTCGGGGGGAACCCTAAGGACCCTTTGAGTTAAATAGAGGTTTTGTACACCCAAAGGAGGCTGCTGCAAGTTAGTAGGAGATTTCTAAATTTTAGTTGTTGTTTTGATTATAGCTGTAGCCAATTTTACTTTTTAATGAAGATAACAGAGGAAAATTGACCCAATGCATGGTGTGGAATGTTATCGTTGGAAGTCACCCCTAGATTGTAGCAGAGGTAAGCCCAAGGCCCATCAATGTTTAGGTGGATGCTAGTTTAAATGGGTGGTGGTCAATGGACAAAACTCAACACTAGAATGATGTTACAACACAGAACTGGACAAGAAATGCACATGGAAGTTAGGACCACATTAAATTCAGTCAATGTTTTGAGTTTAAAGGTGAGAAACGGGAAGACTTAGTGATAAAATGAGAACAAGATTGTTATGGGCATCCAACCTTCCAATAGCTTGAGGAAGATAAACTCAGGCTCGATGATTCTTTCGAGCCCAGGTTTCAGACATTGAAATGTGCCCAAATGGTACAGTTCCAACAACACGATGATCAAACTTCCATCATCATGCAACTGCAACAACTCGATTGGATCCTCCAATTCTGAGATATTAAGTGCGAGAGGGAAAAATACAACATAAGAAACTAAGTAAAATTGATCACAACACTGCTATGATCAAACCTCCATCAGAACAACATAACAATCCTCGATTGGATCCTCCAATTCCGAGTGTTTTGACACAAGATTTACGGAGATGTGAAAGGAAACTGAATTCTATTAACTGAAAGTCTCAAATTGAAATACATAACCAGACAAGCTCTGGTGTTAAAACATAATACAAAATGGGAGCTCTGCTCAACCAAAGACCTTTACAAAAATGACAGAAATCCATACTTATACTCAGAAATTTTGTTTCTGCAGCAGCGGCATGCCTGGGTCTTCGCATTAAAATATTTGCATCTGCATGCTTCTTGACAGACTGTCCATGCAGTCTCTTGTCAGAAGCGAGCTCTGTTAGATGCAATAGTGTTTCAGATGAGTTGACTACTAACATTCCTTTCTCGGGATTTCCATTTATGGAGGAAATGATACTCAACCATCACCAACCACCCCCAATAACTGCTTCATTAGGATAAAAAGGCATGACTCAACACTGCACCTATGAGATGTGGCAGCCTCTGCATTCTACAACTTGGAGCTGAGTTGGATCCCTGCAGGGATGGCTAGGCAGCGGAAGTGGAAAAGGGTATGGTGGGAAGATTGGTGCAAGGACAGGTGGCTCGGTGTGTGATGGCTAGGTGGAGGAGACACAGAGGCTGGGAAGAAGCTGTGGGGGTGACACAGGCATGAGTTGAGGTGGCACAGGTGGCGGGAAATAAGAAGGGGAGAGGTGATAGGTGGGATAGTGAGTGGAGGATATGTGTGAGGGAATGAAAGGGGAGCGAGGGATGTGACAGACAGAGGAGAGAGATGGAGTGGGGGACAACTTCCAACGGGACAGTTTTGGATTGGACACTTATCAGCCTGGGATAGGGCATGCGCATATCGGGGCCATGAAAAGAAGTTTGATTCCTCCCCACTTTTGGGCTCGATGTGTGTCTCTGTCTGACATGTAGCGCCTCAAAAAACCATGGTTGTTTTCCCCAACCCACTCTACCATTTTTAATGACGATGCATGTTGAGGCCGCAATATGGCCAACGACCATCGATCTAAGGTGCGCTGATCCTAGATGCCTAGATTTGTGCACGTCCTAGAACACCATTCCAAACAGTGACATCACTCTGTGGACTTAGGATAAGCACCATTTAGTGGGTTTTTAACTACATTGTTCACATTTCTCCACCCAAGGGTCAAATATAGGAAAAATTCCCCCTTGCAAGAATATGTGATAACATTATTAGGCTCCATGGGGGATAGAGTCCTCCTTGCAAGGCTCTAATATCTCCTTTTGCAGTTCCAGTCACCTTTCTGTTGGGCTATGGAGTAAAGCTCAAAAACACCCTGTTGAGGAATACATGACGAAAAATAAGATGAAAACAAACATACAAGGGATCTAATGAGATTATTTATGTATAGACCTAAACTAATTTATTTTTTACATGGTGCTAGGTGAAAGCAAATTTCCACCATAGCCAATCAAGTAACTTCCTGAATGGAAGTTTCTTTACTTTGTAGGTGATCACTAGCAGATGATGCAACCGTGATAGCAGAACAGATACATCCCTCATATTTTCTCCAAGGGCTGAAGTTGAGATAAAATAGGGTGGCTCCAAGTCATGAAGGAAATTCCACTCCATGTACTCGTTGACAGGCTCATAGAATGATCTAGGAGGCTCCCCAGGCTCAAAAAATGCTCAAAAATCAAAGTTCTCAAAATTGGATGAAACTAATGCTATTGCGTCCGGCTCATTCTCCCGATTCTGGCCATATATTTACTTTCTCAAATAGACGCTGTATGCAGATTTATCGTACTTTGACCATTTTCTCAAACAAGCAAAAAGTCAACAGGTCCAGTCAAATGATGACATCAACATGACATCAACAATGCTAACATGGCAGAGACAAGTGACGACAAGTGGCAGTCCAGTAGAAGGTGACTGGTCAGTGACGGGGATCCAACCAACAACTGACAAGTGGCATTTGTTTGGCATATGGTTGGGTGCCACGTGGCCCAGTCATGGGCTGCCACGTGGCACCATGGTATTGGTTAATGGTTGGTGGAAAAAGTTTTATTGGAGTCCATGGGGTTTGATCCCATGACCTCTTGGGTCAGCCCAAGCCTTTGACAAAGGTCCCTTGCCAACGTTCCCTTGGTGGTGCTTGTAACACTAAATCACAAAATAATATAAATAAAGGTGATAAAGTAACAAAGGGGGCGCCCAATGGATAAACCTCAGCCCTGGTTTTGAGGAGAATCCCATGAGACCAGGGGGGCGCGCTCCAAAAGAGGCTTAGCCCAGCTAAGTTCCCTCCTTTTTAGCTTGTGATCCTATGCATATGCCTAATGACCAGGATCCAAGGGCGCGCCTAGCCCAAAAGGGGCTACTCTATGTATTTTTGTTAAAAATGGGTTTCTTAACTTTAGAAAAGCCTAGATTTCACTGATTTTTGGATATTTTGGCCATTTGAAGGGGGATTTGATCCCAACAAGAGGCCAGATATTTAGGGAAAGTTGGGATTCTCTTGTTGGGCCTAAATACTATAAATTTAAGGCTTTTTTATCTTGAGAGGATATTTTTTGATGCAGGGTTTTGAAGGAGCAGTTTGTAAATTTTGGCCTTTTCTCATGTTTTGAGAGATGTTTTTCTCATGTTGTTGAGGGGATTTTGATGGTGCATGCATGAATCTGAGCAAGGAGGTCTTTCACAACAGACATGAAGCATTGTAATGTAACAACAAAGATCATTGTAAGACAACTTTGAGCATTTTAAAGAGCAATAAAGAGGTCCTCCACTTGGAAGCGGGCCCGGAGACGTAGCCAACGATCGGTGAACTCCGTTATCAACCTCTTGTCCCTATTTCTCTTTCTGTTTTTCCGTTCTATTCTCTTCATTTTCAGCATGAATATTAATGGCTGATCTATTTATACATTAATAAACATCAAGTAAAATTCACATTTGATAATTCCACAAACAAGATAACAAGTTTATGTATTTTGCATTGTTAACGATCCGATGCAAAAAGTAAATTAAACTAACTTGCGATTTATCAGTAATACTTCATTTTTGGATCAATTTTATGGTATCAAAGCATTTTGTTGTGAAGGTTTGACAGGAATTGCAAGCATTGGATGCTCACAAGAGAAAAACTCAAGTGAGGAGAAGGCCAACTTGAGGCTCTTGACACAGAGATTCAAAGGCGATTGCATAAGCAAGAGATGTGTTCACCATGGAAATTGGGTCCCTTCAAATCTAAAGATGATTTCTTTGAGGCCTTTAAATTGATGCAAGCCATGGTAGAGGAGATTTACCATGAAAGAGGTCAGCAAAGGAATCCAAAAGTTGAACAAGGTGAATCTTCAGTAAAAGAAAAAGGAGGAGTTGGAGGTGGTGGACCTTCAGAATGTTATTCTCCTTCATCCTCATCATCTAATAATGAAGCAAGTGTACATTCCTCCAAGGATAAGAAAAAAAATCATCATTCTTCTTATATGCCATTATTAAAGTTAGATGTAAAGTTTCAATTACCCACTTATGATGGTGAATTAGATGCAAAAAAGCTAGATAATTGGATGAGACAATTAGAAGTCTATTGCAAGATACAAAAGATTGTTGATGATGAAACTAAGATCCAACTAGCAAGTCTCAAATTGGGAGGCACAACTCTCATATGGTGGGAAAGCATAACTAGAGATGATCTTTAGAAAAGTGGTAAAACAATCTCTTCCTGGAATTGATTTTGTTATTGCATTAAAACAACAGTTTTACCCTTTAGCTTACATGCAACAAGAAATGATGAATTGGCAATGTTTAAGGCAATCAAAAGGTCAAAGTGTACAAGAATATACTCAGATATTTCATAAGAAGGCTTTAAATTTGGGTATTCCATTATATACACAAGAGACACTCTTAAAATATATTGGTGGTTTACATTCGTATCTTAAGCACACTATTCTTATGCTAAATCCTTCTAAATTTGATGAAGTATATGTACAAGCCATTCACATTGAATCAAGTAAAGGGAATGTTGGTGATAGTGTTTCTATAGATTCTTGGAAAAGAAAGGATGTAGGGAAAAGGAAAGAGAAGAAGATAGACATGACAAGAAAGGAGAAGCCTACTTGCAAGCATTGCAAGAAAGTAGGCCATGATGAAGATCGTTGTTGGGTCCTACATCCTGACTTGAAGCCAAAGAAGTTTGCCAACCATGGAAGAAAGAATACCACAACTGCGACAGTTCAAGTGGATCTTGGATCAGATTTCGGTGATGAGACATAGGTTGTAGCTATGGGAATCCAAGGTAAAAATTTTGTTGCAAGTACTAGCTCTTCTAGATCAGTTGATGTAAATGATGAGTGTAAAAGGAATGAACTTTTCCACATAAGAGTCATAACACATAATGTCAAATTTGATACTCTTGTAGATAGTGGATCACAAGCCAATCTAATCAGTGAATATGTTGTGAATAACTTGGGACTTGAAACTAAGTCACATCCTAAACCATATCCATTGGGATGGATATGTGGTGATAACAATTTACAAGTAACCAAGCGATGGAAAATCAAGTTTGCAATCACTTATGTTGATGAAGTAGAGCTTTATATAGTGCCACTGGACATATGTGGAATTGTATCGGGAAGCCCATACCTTTATGATAGGAAAGCCATATTCTACAGGGAGAAAAATGAGTATTGCTTCAAGAAAGATGGGAAGGAGTACATTGTTCGTGCTCATCGCATGAAAACTGACAGGTCCTTTGCAACTATAGGGTAGTTAAAAAGAATGGTAAATGCAAGAAAAAGTTTAACACTTATGTCTGTAATAAAACATGAAGTTAGTGATGCTAAACATGAGATGATTCCATATGTTTCAAACAGTCATGAAGTGTCACCAGGGGTACAACATGAGGTTCAAGTGCATAATTTGATTAATGTTCCTATTCAAAAGAGGAAGAATGTTGTTTCATTAGCACATTTAGTATTGTTATTTAGTTTTCTGCTATTCAGTAGTGTATGGTTCTAACAACGACAAACAATGTAGATGAATGTGCAATTGATGGCATGATTACTTTGATAAACAATGCTATCTCAGTTTTCATGTTTGTTGTGATTAGTCAGGTGATCATTATCCCAACAGAGAGGATGGATAATATAGGACAAAGTGGGGAGGCAGTACCCTCACTTCTTACCTGAGTAAAAGCAGACTTTTGATGGTCCAAAAGCTTCCAAAGTGGGGAGGAATGATCGAGGAGGCTCCCCAAGCTCAGAAAATGCTCAAAAATCAAAGTTCTCATAATTGGATGAAACCAACGCCATTGCATCCAGATCTTTCTACCGATTCTAGGCATATACTTACTTTCTCAAACGGACGATGTATGCGAGAGTTATCGTACTTTGACCATTTTCTCAAACAGGCAAAAAGTCAACAGGTCCAGTCAAATGATGAAATCAGCATGACATCAGCAGTGCTGACATGGCAGAGACAAGTGGTGACAAGTGGCAGTCCAACAAAAGGTGACTGGTCAGTGACATGGATCCAACCAATAACTGATAAGTGGCATTTGTTTGGCAAATGGTTGGGTGCCACATGGCCCAGTCATGGGCTGCCACGTGGCACCATGGTATTGGTTAATGGTTGGTGGAAAAAGTTTTATTGGAGTCCATGGGGTTTTATCCCATGATCTCTTGGGTCAGCCCAAGCCTTTAACAAAGGTCCCTTGCCAACATGCCCTTAGTGGTGCTTGTAACACTAAAACACAAAATAATATAAATAAAGGTGATAAAGTAACAAGGGGGGCGCCCAATGGATAAACCTCAGCCTTGGTTTTGAGGAGAATCCCATGAGACTAGGGGGTTCGCTCCAAAAGGGGCTTAGCCCAGCTAAGCACCCTCTTTTTAGCTTGTGATCTTATGTAGATTCCTAATGACCAGGAGCCAAGGGTGCGCCCAGCCCAAAAGGGGCTACTCTGTGTATTTTTGTTAAAAATGGGTTTTTTAACTTTAGAAAAGCCCAGATTTCACTATTTTTTGGATATTTTGGCCATTTGAAGGGGGATTTGATCCCAACAAGAGGCTATATCTTTAGGGGAAGTTGGGATTCTCTTTTTGGGCCTAAATACTATAAATTTAAGGCTTTTTTAGCTTGAGAGGAGACTTTTTGATACAGGGTTTTGAAGAAGCAGTTTGTAAATTTTGGCCTCTTCTCATGTTTTGAGAGGTGTTTTTCTCATGTTGTTGAGGGGATTTTGATGGTGCATGCATGAATCTGAGCAAGGAGGTCTTGCACATCAGACATGAAGCATTGTAATGTAACAACAAAGAGCATTGTAAGAGAACTTTGAGCATTTTAAAGAGCAATAAAGAGGTCCTCCACTTGGAAGCGGGCCCAGAGATGTAGCCAACGATTGGTGAACTCCGTTATCAACCTCTTGTCCCTATTTCTCTTTATTTTTTGTTGTTCTATTCTCTTCATTTGCAACATGACTATTAATGGCTGATGTCTTTATACATTATTAAGCATCAAGTAAAAGTCACATTTGATAATTCCGCAAACAAGATAACAAGTTTATGTATTTCGCATTCTTAACGATCCGATGCAAGGAGTACATTAAACTAACTTTCGATTTATCAGTAATACCTTCATTTTTGGATCATAGAATGAGTGGAAAATTCTGTGAAATTTGTAGCAGAAAACCTGCTCCACTCCACAGCTACTCATACAGGGCTTAATATCATTGCTAGGCACAGGCGGATGGGAAGATGATACAAGATGACTATCCTCAAATGATAGATGTTCACTGAAAAGCTCTAGATAGGAGATAAATTTCCCCTTCTGTTGTTCCTCTGATTCTTCTTCTTGGCTCTCTTAAGGGTCGGATTCATAATCATCATAAATAGGGCCTGTGGGAAAAATATGCTTTTTAATCTATTGCTTAGTGATGTCTGCAGGCCGAGGATGGATAAATTCCTCTTGATAATATCCTTTAATGAACAAAGGATAAGGCTCTGTTGTGTTCTCTTGGATATCCTGCATATCCAACTCAGAATCTGATTGATAGTTGTCATATACAGGCTGGTTGCTCCTCTGGTTCATCTTCTGTGATGTAGGGCTATGCTGCTCTTCTGAATAATCATCAAATCTAGGGACAACATAAACCTCAGGAGAAGAATGCAGGGCCTCTACAGTCATGAAATCTTCAATACTACCCTCCTCATTAGGGCTGTCAATAACATCCTCTTCAAGGGCTGGAAAATCCTCTGCATTTTCTTCAAAAAGGTAGCACCCATGTTCTTCCTTCAACTCCCTAACTCTACAGAAAGATACTTTACCAACTCCATCAGTTCACTTAGATCCTCTTATTCTTGGTCCTCATCCTTACAACTTTCCTCTAATGCAGATGAAAAAGGAAGAGAAAGAACTGATTTCTGATCCAAGTCATCAGGCTCATCCTCATAGCCTACGTAAGAAGAAGCTCTATCTTGATTACAATCATTGTATCCCTAACAATAGCTATGACAAATTAAATCAGAGGGATAAAAATTATGACAATGAGCATTGAAAGCTGCATGAAATTCTCCCAGTGAAGAAATACTAGAAAGGGATAAAGAATGATACCACTCACGAGCATCCTCTGCTAACGAGAACATGAACATCTTCGCTAATACATCCTCCTGATGTATCTCCCATTAGAGAATGAGTTCATGAATCTCTATGAGATGATGAGCAGGGTTTATCTCTTTATGCTCTCTAAATATAGGTAAATAATCATCCCATTCATTTGGAGCAGGAACAACATTGGGAAAACCAGGAACAATAGAAAAATTAAAAGGAGCAAATCTTTGAGCCAGGATTCTTTCCATTTCGAACCAGTGGAGTCACCAATCGATTCTTCAACCATGGATTCGCCAGGTGAATAATGCACAAGATGAGTATGTCGGTATTTGTTCACCATCAAAGACCATCTCTGATCATTATGTTCTCTAAGGGGCTACCAGGTGTAGCCAGAAGTAGTCACACTGAAATGGTGGAGTTGAGACAGTGGAGTCACCAGGTGCATAGCTGCAATCTTCAAAGGTTCTGATTTCTGATGCACCTTCAGAATCAAAAGTTCATTTTCATTCTACCCAGGAAAAATATTCAATTCATCTCTGGCAATGGTGCCAGAAATGTTAGCATTGGAAGTCGCCCCTAGATTGCAGCAGAGGTAAGCCCAAGGCCCTTCAATGTTTAGGTGGATGTTGGTTTAAATGGGTGGTTGTCAATGGATAAAACTCAGCACTAGAGTGATGTTACAACAAAAAACTGGACAACAAATGCACAGGGAAGTGAGGGCCACATTAACTTCATTCAGTGGGTTGAGTTTAAAGGCGAGCAAAGGGAAGACTTAGTGAGAAAATGAGAACAAGACTGCTATGGGAATTCGACCTTCCAACAGCTTGAAGAAGATAAACTCAGGCTCAATGATGCTTTCGAGCCCAGGTTTCAGACACTAAAATGTGCCCAAATGGAATAGTTACAACAACATGATGATCAAACCTCCATCATCGTGCAGCTACAACAAATCGACTGGATCCTCCAATTCTATGCTATTCAATGAGAGAGGGATAAAGACAACATAAGAAACTGAGAAAAATTGATCACGATACTACTATGATCAAACCTCCATCATAAAAGCATAACAATACTCGACGAGATCCTCCAATTCCGAGTATTTTGACACAGGATTTACAGAGATGTGAAAGGAAACTTACTTCTATTAACTGAAAGTATCAAATCGAAATACATAACCAGACAATCTCTGCTGTTAAAACATATTACAAAATGGGAGCTCTTCTCAACTGAAGGCCTTTACAAAAATGAAATAACTCCATACTTATACTCATAATTTTTTTTTCTGCAGTAGAGGCATGGCCGAGACTTCACATTAAAATCTTTGCATTTGCATGCTTCCTGATAGATTGTGCATACAGTCTCCTGTCAAAAGAGATCTCTGTCAAACACAATTGTGTTTTAGATGAGATGACTACTGACAGTCCTTTCTCGGGCTTTCCATTTATGGTGGAAATGATGCTCAACCATCACCAACCACCCCTAATAATTGCTTCATTGAGATCAAAAAGGCCTGAGTCAACACTGCACCTATGAGACGTGGCAGCCTCTGCATTCTTCCACTTGGAGCTGAGTTGGATGCCTGCAGGCATGGATGGGAAGTGGACGTGGATGAGGGTCTGATAGGAGGATTGGCACAATGGCAGGCGGCGCAGTGTGTGATGGCCAGGTGGAGGAGACATGGAGGCTGGGAAGAAGCTGTGAAGGTGATACAGGCATAAGCTGAGGTGGCACAGGTGGCGGGAGATGATAAGGGGAGAGGTGACAGGTGGGAGGGAATGAAAGGGGAGAAAGGGATGTGACAGATAGAGGAGAGAGATGGAGTGGGGGACAACTGTCGATGGGATGGTTATGGAGCAGTCACTTGTCGGCCTGGGATAGGGCATGCACATATCGGGGCCATGAAAAGCGATTTGATTCCTCCCTGCTTTTGGGCCCGATGTGTGTCTCTGGCCAACACGTAGCACCTAAAAAAAACAAAGTTTTTTTCCCCAACCTGCTCTACCATTTTTAACGACTGTGCATTTTGAGGCTCCGATATGGTCAGGGACTGTTGATCTGAAGCATGTTGATCCTAGCCGCCCAGATTTGCGTGCTTCCTAGAAAAACGCACCAAACGGTCACATCACTCCAACGGACTTAGGATAAGCACCATTTAGTGGGTTTTTAACCCCATCCTTCACATTTTTCCACCCAAGGGCCAAATATAGGAAAAAATCCCCCTTGCAAGAATATGTGATAACATGGACATTGTTTGCAATTCCCTGTTATTGTGTTTTCATGAATGAATGAATTTCGTTATGAGTAAATGGAACTGTGAATTTTATTATAAGGTTCAATTTTTTCTCTTCTGTCGAATCGGTGCAAGGTGTGCACACATAACGCAAGGAGTGCGTTGACGAGATATTTTTCGGTTCTGAAGCTCAAAAGAGATATCATGAAACTTTCCCTTTCCAAGGAGTGCAAAGTGACTATTACAAGGCGTGCACAGTCGTCTGCAAGAAATCAAAGCTTGCGTAAGAATAGGTTGTAAGGTGTGAATTGAGTAAGAGGAGAACACCAGGAGGGTGAGAAGAATATCTTTTCAAGAAATCCTTCAGATATGAGTTATTGAAAAATCCCTAAAACATAAGGAGTGCGCGGGAAGTCGAAACCTTCACGAAGGCAAAGCTCAGGAGGGATAGCACTTTTCAGAAGTGTACTCGAAGTCTGAGAGACGAAATTGTAGGAGGTTCAAAGGTGAATACCTTTGAATACTTAGAAAATATTCTAAGTCGGAAGAAATCAAAAGATTAGGAGGAGGAGCGACAATGGTCGTTGGATCACAATGCAAAGGATCAACAATTGTCTGATCAGAAAAAAGTGCACGAGCTTGAACACTTCGCATGCACAAGAGAGAGAACTCATCAAGGTTTGATACTTGATATTTACTAAGCCCAAAGAGCCAAAAATACAAAGTGAAATATCAGTCATTTGATCATCTGAAGCATACCTGAGTCATCAGATTGCTCGAAGTGAACCTCAGGCATCGGATCAATCAAGTGAATCTGAGCCATTAGATATCATGAGCTCAAAAGGGAGAGAGTTTGAAACTTGAGATTCCCAAAGTATGAAGTGCCAGAGAGACAAAGCTAATCTAGACCATTAGATCCAGAAGGGTACATGTTGGTGGGTCGTGAGATCTAGAGGAAGGAAAAGGTGAAGTGTTGAAACACCCGAAGCCCGAAGAGTCGAGAGCCGTCGATCTGTAAGTGGAAACTTGTTAGCAGATCGTGAGATCCAGGAAAATTGTAGTGGGGTTTCAGTTTGGGAACCGAGATCGCTGAATCCTAAAGACCCGAAGACCCGAAGTGAGTCTGGGCTGACAAATCTAGAGGAGACGTGGCATGAATTCGTGGACTCTGGGTTAAGTCCTGAAGTGATTCGTAGATGTTGGATCTGAGAGACACGTGGAATAAATCCATGTACTCCGGGTCAAGACCCGAAATAAAAATCGATTGTCATATCAAGAGGACCACATCAGTCAATCACAACCTTCGGATAAAATCCATTTTAAAGAGGGTGGAGTTTGAGATTTGAAATCTTCTAAGTCTGAATACCAGAGGAGATCTCGACCATTGATCGAGAAGAGGGTAAAAAAAACTATTGATCTGAGTCAAAAGGTCAAACACCCAAAGTGGAAGTAGGAACATTGATTGAGCAGGACAGATATTTGCAGATCGTTAACTTCAAAACATTGGAGTATAGAGGAAAGCAGGGTTTGAGATTTGGGAAACCCGAAGTCCGGAGACCCACATAGATCACAATCATTGATTTAAGGGGACATGTGTCCACAGATCTTCCACTCTGGAAGATTTCCTTGCAAAGGAAACCAAGGTTTGATATTCGATAATTCTGAAGTCCATAATTTTGAATCGACCACAGTCATCGATCTGGGAGAAGGAGAACCGAGCCATTGATCCCAAGAAGTAGATCTCATTCATCCATTCGAAAGCACCATCAAGATCGTGATATAGATGGTCATCTTTCATTTTAGGGGATAGAAAATGCTAAATCTTATGAGATTGAGGGCGGGTTACAATCGAGACCACGGTTTTAGAGAAAAGACACGTGGAGGCTCAGGGTGAATTGTGGGGTGAAGAGTGGTTTGAACCCAAACCACTCTTGAGTGCACCCACAATTGTGCATAGGCATGAGGTGATTTTCCAAGGTCACATATGAGAGGGGCTGAGAGAAAATGCACTAACACCAACTCTGATATTTCACAGAATGCGAAAGGGAACATCGCGGGTATCGTGAAGCCTGCACAGGGAGCCGAGAGGACCTGTGTTTAACATAGAATGAGACCAACAAGGTTTCAGAGAGTCGTTTGACTCCATAATCAAAGATCCTGATTGGGAGGTCATGCAACCTTTAAGAGAGAAGGGGGTATGCACCAATAAGTAACAACAAAACAATATGTATATAAAATAGATAATGAGTATATCATGTCTAAAAAATCCAAAAACATTTGTTTTTTTGAGATTTCATTATGGATTTTAGCCTCAAGTCTAGTCATTCTAGATTTGTTCTATAAGATTCGATGGCATTTTGTGTGATATTTTTTATGGCGACGTCCATTGAAATTGAGGTTCCTATTCTAAGTGGAATATAGGGATAGGTTTTTCCCTGCAATACCATATTGAATTATTAATCGTTACTTTTTCCATCACAATGCCTTAGGTTTGATCTCATCAAGTTACAACATTAGCCATTCTCTTTTACATGTCATAACTTACATGGTAATTCTTACCCTTCATGGGTGCCCTAGTTAACACCCTGATTTCCATATGGTTCCCATGCTGCAATTTATTGTAGGCTCGAAAACTATCCTTTATAGCCGCCATGACTTGAAGTTGAGCCTCATTATTCTTTCTTCATCTTTGTTTTGGCCACGTCTTGATGGGGTTCTTGTATTTTTATGTTACTTTATAGTCACACATGCATATTGTTGCTTATGTCTTGGTTCCTACTATTGTGCTAATATTTTCTTTAATCCCAATTATTGCCATTGCAACCACATTTGACCTCTTTACTTTTGGATTAGCTTGCATCTATTTTGTGAATTTTTACCCATGGAGAAAACTGCTACCATGAGTGGACATCACTTGATTGTACCATTATGCATTCATTTTTCATAGGTTGGTCCCATGCACTTGGAACATAGATTCATTTCGTTGAGCTACTTTTTATCTCCAAATGAGATAAATTTTACCTCTTTTTCATGCTCGATAAACCATGTAAAAGACACTCTGTTGAGTAACCTTTTGCCTTTTCTTTGGACTTGTAAACTATACGAAAAATACACCATTGAACATAATTTTATCTCTCTTTATCACTCGTAATCCATGAAGGAGACACTTAGAAAAAAAGAGTGAGGTTTTTTTTTTACCATTGATATGTATTTTTAAAAGTGGTAGTCATCAGTCATGCTTCCCTTGAACATGTCCCTTGTTTGCATCTTTGTCTTACATTTGGGTTATAGCTTGCCTAGGATATGTACCATTAGTATGAGTCATATAATCCTATGAATGGTTACTCTTCCATTCATTATAGAGAGTTCTTCAATGCCCCATGCATTGTCACAATATATCAATGGTGCTCTTGAGTCAATGTTGCCAAGTCATCAATGTGTTCAAGGGAAGTAAGCTTGAGTCTGTCATTTGTTGTCTTATTGACCATCCATGTCAGCCATACCTATGTCAATTGTACTTGATGATTATATATCTTTGCAAAATATCTCAGTGTATGTTTCATGTATATTTATGGGGGATACATTAAGGCCCTCCTTCGATGGATATCTTCCTCTCAAATTTAGTGTATCATCTAGGAGAGTGATATAGAAACTAGCTAGTACCTCGGAGCTTGCAATCCCAAGTAGTAGGATTCCTAGCGATCGAAAATGGGATTACATATTTAATTCTTGATCGATTGATTCTGCAAGTGTTTGACATGTTTGATTCTCTATTCTCACTCACTAGATTATAATAGGTACCTTGGGGTCCATTTTCATCATAGGTGGGTCCCCTCACATCTGTTAACAATATTCATCAAATACCGGTGATCAAACAATTTCTTCATGCTCGACATCAACTCATATATTCACATGATGTAGAATTGTACCATTTGCAGTGGGACGAAGACCGTGGGCCTAGGGGGGCATCACTCATTCATGTTATCCATCCCAAGTTGTGATGGAGTATATCACTATTGTATCAATACTTTGATGTATACTAGGACATAGATCCATATTGTATTTTCTCATGGCTATAATCTCTTTGATGACATGGCTTCGACATGTACCTTTTCATGACATGGTCTTGCATTTCAGTTCAAGGATCTGTAGTGTATTGTGTTAGCACTCATGCTTTGTTTATATTCTGAGCATGGATATGATTACATCGAGGATGATATATATGTTTGTTTGGTTGATGAATGATTGTGTAATATACCAGATATAAAATGTATGCAGAATAGAAATAAAATGCTAGTAATGGCAGAATAACAACAATATAACCAGAACATTCACCACAATAACACTGAAATGATATAAGAATAACAACAGAAATAGCACTTTGAATCTGAAAGCAATGTTCACGGGCCTCTTCGAGGGAGCAACCTCTAGTTTAGTAGATCTCTATTACAATAATATCTAAGCTATGGTTCTCATACCATTGACTCCTATTTATACTAAAAAGAAGCATCTATAGGAAGATCCTTCTAGAAGCAGAAGCTTCTATTAAGTCTTCTTACATCTGCCTTATTCTATTTTATTGAAAGGCCTTATTAATATTGACCTTTATTACATCCAAATATATTGTTCTACCTATGTGTGGGTTAGGACCCTAACATGTCTTCTCCCTTAAAAACAACCTTTTCCTCAAGGCTTGAGATGAGGAAATTGTTGTAGAATGGTAGCTGGTTCCCAAGTGGCATCTGCTGGAGTTGTATCTTTCCACTGGACTAGTACTTCCTTGATGGTTCTCTGACATAGGTGACGTTCACAGTGGTCCAAAAATTCTTCTCTTTGTATCCAAATGGATCCTTCTTCAGCTAACTCTGGAAGGTTGGTTTGAATTTGGCACTTAGCTCCAATCATCTTCTTTAAGCATGAAACATGAAAAACAGGATGTAGCTTTGAATGGCTGGGCAAAGCTAACTGATAGGTGACTTTTCCCACACACTTGAGCATGGTATAAGGACCATAAAATTTGGGCGCAGGCTTCTGACAATGCTCGGCCTTGAGGGAAGTTTTCTTGTAAGGTTGCAGTCGAAGAAACATCTGATCCCCTTCTGCAAATTGACGTTCAGAGTGACCTTGATCTGCATATTGCTTCATGCAATTCTGCTCCATGACCAAATTATCTTTGAGGGTACGAAGAATATCCTCTCGAGCTATAAGTGTTAGGTCAACCGCCTGGACCTTCGAGGAACCCGGTAATAATGAGAGAACTGAAGGTGGCTTCTATCCATATACTGCTTCAAAAGGATTC
>JASDQU010229935.1:17214-32026 GCA_032191745.1 Picea mariana | reverse complement strand
ATATGATCTTTATGTGTAACGTTACGTTGTTGAATTTTTATCTTGACTGAGCTTTCTGTTGCGGGAGTTGGGATACCCATCTCGGGTAACAAGTGGTAGCTCGACCTTGCGAGGCAAGCTGGGTGTTAGTTGTTCTCTGGTATTGTGTTTGTGGCCCCTTTGTGGATCGGGGGCTCAAGGGGAAGAATAGTACCCATAGCATTGGCTGGGAGGTACCAGTGAGGTCACATCGGTTGGCAAGTGGGAGCTAGACGGAGTGCACGCGGGACAACAACTTCGAAGCTTTCGTGTTTGGCTAAGGTATGTTGTTAAAGTTGTTACTTGCAATGAATTTAATTTACACATGTTATTTATTTGTGTTGGGTTGAATATTTCATTTCCATGTGTTTTCTCGCAGCTGATTTCCTCTGGTATTTGTAATCCCCTTGATTGTTGTATTCTGAATTGTTTTCCCTTAGTGAACCCAACTTCTAATTGCCATGACTTCGCTCTATGGGTTTTATTGATTTTATGAAGAGATTGTGTGTTTATATTCCATCCCTTATGCCTTTAGTCATCATTCCATGCCTGAGCAGTTGACTAGGAGTCGAATCGATGGTCGTCACTTCGGTGTTTAAAGACCTATAGATTCAAATTCCCTCCTTTTCTGTGCATGGATGATGAGTGAAGGATAATTTTTTCACAGCTGTCTATTCCTTATTTATCTCTGCATTAGATTGATTCTTGTTGAATTCTTCATCTGTGTGCTTCTTGTGATTGATTACTTCCCCGTTTTCTGGTGATTTATTACTCTGCATTTTTTTTTATTGCTTACACTTGATAATATTTGCATGTTGATCATTGAACGCCAATGCTTTGAGTGGGAAAATTATTTGTGTTTTGATCCATGATTTACCCAGCATTCAACACGATTTTCTGGACATTTTACCCAACATCCAACCCCGATTTTTCGTGATACATTGCTCATATTTTGCACCAAGATTCTGGCGATTTTGCTCTGTGATTTCATCTATAATTGTGCTAGCAATACCATTTAATATGACAACGATTTGCCATTTAATATTGACTGCGATTTACCATTTTATAGTCAATGATTTAATTTTACTATTGATTGCGATTTTGCATTACTATAGACAACGATTACCATTCTTTATGACAATGGTGTTTTATGGTAGCATTGTATACAAAAATTTTAATGTGAATGTAGAAAAAACGATTATATTCAACATATTTTATATTCAGCATATTTAATATTTTAATGTGAATGTAGACAATGATTATATTCAACATATTTTATATTCAATGTGAATGTAGGCATCAATTATATACATCAATTATAAGCAATTATAGACAACAATTTTATAAGCAATGTGAATGTAGACAGCATGTAGACAACAATTATATTCAACATATTACTCTATGTTTTTGAATAAGCGATTTATAACTTAAATGATAGTGAAATTACGCTTTGAATGGAGGAGAAATTCAACCTTGAAAGACTGCAGGTTTTTTTTTACATTAAATGACAGCGAATTCATGCCTTGAATGGCAACGAATTTCATCCTTGAATGACTGTGTTTTTCTTACATTAAATTAAAGTGAATTCATTCCTTGAATGGCAACGAATTTCATCCTTGATTGACTGCGTTTTTCTTACATTAAATGACAACAAATTCATGCTTTGAATGGCAATGAATTTCAACTTTGAATGACTGTGTTTTTATATAGTAATTGACAGTGAAATTATCATTAAGTGTGACTGTGTTGAATGGTTGTTGTGCATAGAAAAATTGTTGATTTCTCTGCGTTTTCCTTGGATAGCGAATTTAATCTTATTAACAGTGATTTTATATCTAAGGCAAGACAGATATATTTACACCGATTTTAGTGATAGTGTTTTATATTTAATATATGACCGAGAATTAATATATATAATGCGTAACAGTAGATTTTTGTAAACAACAACTTTTATGTTCATATTTTATATTTACACCGCTACATCATATACAATTGTTCCTTTTAAAGGACAACGACTTTGTGTCATGTAAAAGACAACGATTAGTGATAAATCGATATTGTTTAATGACAACATATATTTGATTGATAACTCACAACATTTACCCCAATCACAACATTCACAAATTTACCCATAGCATTTACAAATGTTTCGATATAATTGTTATAGGAATAATCTTCTTTTTAAGTTGCACTAAAACAATCATATTTGATATATAGTTTCAGTTTGAAAAGATAACGAATTCATAAGATTGCTTTATAATTTAAATATTAAATAGCGATATAAGACATCGAATTTTTTTCTAGACAAATGTTTATTGGGTAGCGATTTCCCTTAATGTTTTCACACCACGACCTTGTTGGGAAAAGATCCGTGTTTGGAAGAGTTTTGAATTTGCTTTTAAATGTATTCACCCAATGATATGGCTAGGCAACGATTTTTGTTTCTAGATAAGCATTGGCTAGATAGCTTGTTGGTTAGATAGCCTATTCCGGTTATGGATGTTATTGTTCCTTAGTTATATATCCTTGTTGTTGTTTAACAAAACAATATATCATATACTTACACTCTACAATTTCATATATTTAAATGATAGCAACATAATATTTTTACTTAGCGATATCATGCATTTAATAGATAGAGATTTTACAGTTAGATTGTGTTACCAATGTTAGACATAGATCTCTTGATAGGAAGAAATGTGTATTGTTGACAACGAACATTAATGGACAATGCTATTAATGTTATTTAGTGATTTCACTGTTGATACCCAAAAGGGATTAACTCATAGATGGCCAATCGCATCCCTTAATTGATGTATGTTTGCCTTAGAATTTGTTGCACCAAGAATTTAATGTGATATGTGATTGTTTAGTAGTCAGATTTCCCTTGTGTGTTGGATTTTCTTGGGTTATTGGTCTAGATAGGTTGTGTTGCGCTTGGTTACTGTCACTCCTATCACCTTGGGATGACATGATTCCTAATGAGGGGATCATTGTGTGCCCTAACAGATAAATGCAAATGATAACCTGGTCGGAGTCTTGTGCCTCCCGATGTGGGCGTATTGTTCATTATAGTTGATGATGGTACTTAGTTTTAACACCTTAATGCGTTTCATTTTGCGCGTTGTATAGGTATCTATTTACTGGTCGTCAAAGTCATTGTGTCGAGTTGATGATGTTGACCTTTAGTTGGTAGGCATTGTCTTGCTTGTGTCAAACGAGTAGTCATTTTTATCCGTCAATTGATTATCGCATGTTTCGTCTAGTTGCATGATGTGCTAGTATGTTGTGTCATTGTTGTTTGTTGCCTGAATGCGTAAGTTGTGTTCATCATCTCATTGTGTTGATTAATTGTTGTCATCATTTTCCTTCCTATAAACAAAACAAAAAATAAATCACACTTCATGTGTCGCATGTAGTCGTAACATATGGGGTTTTTACACCCCTTCTCAATTTTCATACATTTTTTTGGTTGGTGGAAGGTCTAGTGTTCTCATGCTAGAAATCTTGTACTAGTCCCTTAACTGCTCCAATTAACTTCATGTCAGAACGAGGTAGCCTACCAGTGAAATCCTAAAAATATGTTGGGCCACCTGTGTCGAGGTCTTCTCATTTATGAGAATAATTTCTAAGGGTTTTGACATTTCATTTCAAGAGGTGAGAGGTTTATTGTAGAAAATGGTGTTTTCTTGTGATCTTGCTAACATTTGATTGTGAAAAGACACGTCAGGTTACATTGCGGTCTTTAGAACAAGATTTATTACCAATTATTTGAAAAGTATCTAGAAGGCTTCTAACAATATGATTCCTTGTTTCTACACTGTTGACTATTTTAATGCCTAAAATTCTCCTAACAACAATCAAACTTCTAGATTTTAACAAAGCTAAAAATAATTGACATTTAGCAACATCGGATTTTGGTTCAAAATATTATTTAATGATTTTATAAGAGTGATAATGAATAGTACGGTTAGGTAACTTAACTTCAAGTGATGCTAGAGGAATTTCATCGACCTGAATGCATTTAGGAGTTCTTCACTGCATAGTGTTCAATCTAGGTAGGGATGATGAACCCCTATTCTAGCAGTATTGACCTCCCTGTCTTGGAGTTAACAATGTTGTAGTTCTTTCCCCTTCAATCAATGGAGGATCAACTATGGGAGGAGAATGGACATGGGATTGACTATTTTCTGGAACATTTGATTGTCCAACAAGAGATTTCACTACAATGTTGTACACCAGTTGATTCTCTAATTTCATCCATTGTATAATGAGCTCCAAGTAAATCCTCCATCATCTTGTCATCCACAACAAGTTATCTTGATGAGATATTGGATGTATTTCTCTCTAATGAACTCTTGCGCTTTGCTTCTCATGATGGAAGAGAAACAACAATGACATCTATTCTATTAGAATTTGGATTTCCCTTTTCTTAAAGCCTATGCCTTGACATACATAACTTTTCCTTTTCTCTTTCTTCTTCTACCTTTTCGATCAGTTTCTCTTTTCTAGACGACTTTCTTTCTCGAATCCGTTGGTTCCCCATGTTTAAAGAGAAAAAAATGGCTTCCAAACACCCCACCACAAATTTGTCTTTGTATTATGTAATAAGGCACAACTAAATATAAAATTTATATAATTAATTCCTAAATTTATTCTTTTCAATGATCAATCATAAAATTTATATAGTTAATTACTTTACAACTATTAATTACAAAATTTATTCTGGAGAACCATTAAAAATAAAATTTATATAATTAATTATTAAATTGTATAGAATATTGAAATATATTTTTAAAAAATATGAAAAAATAATTTATTAAATAATAACTTTATCCATAAAATTTGATGAAATGAAAGTTGAAATAATGTAAGGATGAGAATTACAACTTTCAATCTTATTAATTCGATAATAAAATTTATTTAAACTTTAAAAACCATAAATGTTTTCCATTATTAAAAAATGTGTAAATATAATTAAAATAATATTAATTATAGAACATAAAAAAGTATTATAATGAAGAATAAAAATGATTAATAATTATAAATTATTAAAAAATTATAAGTAGAATTAAAATAAAATAGAAATAGAAATTGATGATGATGATGATGATGATGATGATGATGATGATGATGATGATGATGATGATGATGATGATGATGATGATGATGATGATGATGATGATGATGATGATGAATGTCCACTAAGACCTAATTGGTCTATTGGACCTTAAGAGGGTAAGTGATTACTTGATTCTTTAGAATTTTGTTTTTGTGCTCATAAAGCATTAAGAGAATCTTTCGAAGATCACCATAGTTTTGTTCAGTTAAGAGGTTAGGAAGGTTCGTAGTGTGACAAATATTTTGAAAATGAGATCTAATCTTGGTATAGGTTGTACATTCTAAGAGAAAGTTATTTTCATCTTCAACCTTCTTCACGTCACAAAGGTGACACACTCTTTCATCCAATGGCATTTTAGGAATTGACCAATGCTCAGTATCACTATGGAGCTCATGAGAATTTTTTCTTATCTTAGAAATGATTTTTTTTTCTTTACACTTGTCAAAACAGATAGATAATTTTTATCTTCTAGATTAGGGTTGATTACATCCTTATAATACCTTAATTTTTTTTCCTCTAATGCTTTATCACACGACATTTTCTCCTTAAATTTTGATTTGATGATATTTTTAATAGTATCTTTATTTTGGCAAATGGTGTCTTCCATGATCCCCCAATAATTTAGCCAAGACCGGACATCTTTATGCCATCCTCGCTTGAGTCGATGGCAGTTATGACTTGATTTTGAAGCAATTTTAGGAAGCCTTTTGTCTATCATTTTGTTAAACTTGTTATTATACATTAGGTATCTAGTCATAGCCATGCTCTCAATGGGGAAGAGGCTTGTTTCTAAGAGGAGGATGGGATAGGGTGTATTTCCTTTAATTTTGAGATTATAGGTCATAAAATTCTTTTGTATTTTCTCTATCTTTCTCTAGGATTCACGAGAGATACTACAACCTCATACTTCACATACATAAAGAATAAAAGTTGTAATGAGAGTATCAAATAGGACTTTCTTCTTATCCCAAATCCAAAGATCGACTGATTTACAATTATTTTCAAGCCCGTAATAAGTTTTCCATCCCCCAATAATCCTTTTCTCAATGTTATAATTCTAGGTGAGCTTGTGGTGAATATCAATTCCAAGATATTTTTATGATGTCACTTCCTCCAAGTTGTTGTTGTCATATATAAAGGTATAATAAGTGATCTTTTTGGATTTAATAATCATGACCTTAGTCTTACCAATGTTAATAGTCATATCCATATTGGAGAAAAAATCCTTGAGGATTCTTAGTTGGTTTTCAAGATCATGGGGACTCATTTCCATAAGAACGATACCATCAACCTAAATAAGAATTTTGATGACTATACCATTGAGAGTAGGGCCGACACAACCTACTTCTTCCAATAAATCTTCTAACTTGTCAATGTATATGACAAAAAGGGTAGGGGACAAGGGACAACCTTGGTTTACTTAAAAATTGTAGTTAACCTCTTTCGACTAGCCCTCAATGTTTTTAAACTTAGCAATAATGTTCTCATGCATCCTTATTGCAGCATCCCTCAACTCAAGAGACACTTTAATCTCTTCTATCCTATTCCAAATGTTTTTCCTAGGAACCATGTCAAAAGATTTTCTAAAGTCAATAAAATAACAAAAAATATTCTTTTTCATATTGCGAAATTCCTTTGCAATGATCCTAAAGGTAAAAGGATGGTCCACATTTTAATGATATCTCCTAAATCCATCTTGAAATTTATATCTTTTACCGTGACTTTCTAGCCAAAGGATAATCTTGTTTTCCAAAATAATTTCATAAATCTTGGCTAAAATCAGGCTAATCATAATGGTCCTATAATTAGAGGGAATTTTTCTATCCCCATTTTTAAAAATAGGAACAATGAGGATTTCCATACAGGGTTTAGGAAAGCCTTGCTTGACTTCTAAATTGAATATCTTTTTTATGTGAAGGATAAGGATAGGCCCTCCAATTTTAAAAACTTCATCTTGGTAGCCTTCAATGTCCTTAGCTTTCCCATTTACAAGTCGCTTAACCCTGAAATCTATGTCATCTAAAGAAAAAACTCCATCCTCCATAGGGACAATAGGAACAATGTACATGGAATTAGGGAACTCGTAAATACTTTTAATGTAGGAATTCCAGTCCCTTAAGGGAATTATATTATTTTATTTATTATTGCAGTTTAGAATTTGGCACCAGAACTTTTTAGGATCCAACTTAGATAGTTGTGAAAGCTACTCTTTTCTTTTATTGATATAGTACTTTTTTTTCCCTTTAATTAGGGATTTGTACTTTTTTTTTTTTTCTATGTCTGGAGGAATCAACAACTAGTTGGGCACATGGCCGTGTTATCCAACCGCTACCACTATAACCTTCAGGTGTGCCCACGATGCCCCTTACGCAGCACATAAAGTAAGTCGGGGGGAGTTGAACTCGAAACCTCATGGAACTTCATTTTCACGGCACTTGCCAATTGAGCTGCCCCCCCGGGGGCGGAGATTTGTACATATTGATATTATCAAGTTTTAAGGAATTATTAGAAGCATCCCTAATGGATTTCCTAGAAATTTTACATTATTTATCATACCAAGGGTTGGTCATTCTATTATTATTTTTACATGACACCTCGAAAGAGAACTTGTTAATATAAGTGGAAAGGGTAGTTGTAAAATTATGATAGAGTTCTTCAATGTTGTGCTTATAAGTTAGGAGATGTAATTTACTATTTAAATCCTTTAAGAAAAGGTCAAATTTAATTTTTTCAAAGTGGAATTTCCTTTGATTATCATAATTCTCTTCAATGGCACTCTTGTGCATGGAAAATTTTAGAGTCAAGGTTAAAGGTTTATGTTCAGAGTCAAGTTCATGGTCATTTAAAAGATCAAAAGTTTCTATTTTGTTGGAAACAATTATATAACATATCAAATAATCTAAGACACTACTACCTAGCCCATGAATACAAGTCATCTAGTTGGAGTTTGGACACTTCATTACTCCATTGCAAATTATTAGGTCTTGAGAGCTGCAAAGCTTGACCAACTCAATACCAAACAAATTCTTAGTTAGGTCTTCAAAGATTCTTTTGTAGCTATTATATAAAACAAGTTCCTCATCTAGCCATAAAGGATTATGGTTGGAATCAATGCTTAAAAGAGTAGCTTGTTTAGTTTCATCCCTAGCATTAAAGTCTCCTAGCATGAGGATATTACCTTCATTTTTCAAACTATAAATATCTTGTTCTAAATTATTATAGGGACAATTGCTATATAAATTGTTTTTCTTATAAAAAGTAGAATTAATAGGTGAAAAATAGAAAATTTCTATATACATCTTCTTAGCATTGATGTTTGAAATTTCTATCAAAATGTATTGATTGAGAGGGTCGATCTTATGAAGTTGAATGTGAGGAGAAATGTTCTTTCTAATATAAAAAGATATGCCTCCTATCCCTCTACAGTGGGATTGTGTATTCCATGCTGACCAAAAGATATATCCTTCTATGTTAGAGACCTTAGACTATTCATGCTCCCAAGTTTCAACTAGACAAGTAATATCAATATCACTTGGGATCCAACTTATCATAGGAACTTTGCACAATGGAAATACGTGACAGTCCCAAAAAATGATCACGAGTGTCCCAAATTCCTATTTATTATTATCCTTCTGGTCTATGTCCCTAACAATATTTTTTCGATTTCTAATTATTTCCCATTTTCCATCTTTCTTGGCTTCTTTTACCTTTTGAATTTCCTTTCTTAATTCAACTTAGTCGTCAGGAATGAGGTCTTTGTTTATAAATATTCCTGACCCTTTTAAGCTCAAATATTTACTGAGTGTGCTATATTTATGGTAATTACAACTTAGTTTGACACAAATCAACCTATCTTTGTGATCAATTATTTTTCCTAGCCTCTTTGCTTCTATGAGGTAAGTAGTATCAGTTTGTGATTTATTATTTAATTCTTCTTTTACTATTTCTAGTGCATCATCCTCTTGTTGTTATTTTATACCAAAAATTATGAGGTTCAAGGATATTTTATTACGCTCATGGTCCAGTTTGATTATCTTATTCATTTCCTCTTTTATGGGTTTGATATCCACTTTGTTTTCCATATTACTCAAGGTCAAATTGTTGGTTATTTTTTCTTCTATCTCTTTAATCTTATCTCTCAAGCTATGATTTTCTCCATCCTCTCCTTCTTGATTTGATTGTTTGTGTTTTTCCATTTCATGAATCATATCCTTCATCGTCCGCAATTCACTCTTGAACCCTAAGAATATATCCTCTATTTGAGTTTGAATGGTATCTTTGAAGAGACTAATTTTTTTTATCAAGCATTGCCTCTAGATCTATTTGGAGCTTTACATCTCTTTATTCACTCATTTTTTCTAATGATTCTATCTCTATTTGGATTTGGGCATCTCTCTCTTCTCTCATTTTTTCTAATGATTCCATATAATCATAAAGGATATCAACCTCCCCCTATTAGCCTATCTTTTTGGAATAGGTGGTGGAGTGCTCATATTGAAAAGAAGAGAAACAAAAGTAACAATTATTATTTTGGATTGATTTTAAAAATGGAAAGTATTTTTTTTAATTGATAAGAATGATATAAATTATTATCTCTCAAATCAACTTTTACTTATTAAACTTAAATAAATAAATAAAACATATTTAAATTTCTTTAGTTTTCACGTGTTACTAGATTATAAATATATTCAAGTATCTAGGTTTTTTCCTAAAACCAAATTGTTATAACAGGCTTGATTTGAACTGGCTAGAGAGAAAACTTGAAAAAAGAATTTCAAACTGGAGTCACAGGTGGCTTTGTTTAGGGGGAAGGGTTACTCTTGTAAAATCTATATTAGAGAGCATACCTGTGTACTGGATATAATTGGAAAAAATAACAAAAAGTCTCTTAAATAAAATTAGGAGGAGAATGTTCAGTTTCCTATGGACTGGAAAAAAAGTAAAAGAAGGGATGCATTTGGTTAGTTGGAAAAATATTACAAAACCAAAAAAGGTAGGAGGTTTGGGTGTTAAAAATATATTTTCTTTTGGAAAATCTTTGGCAGCTAAAATCACATGGAGGTGTCTAATGATGTCTGGACTATGGCATGAGGTGATTCATAAAAAATATCTTAAGAAGAAAATTCTTGTTGAATGGTTCAAGGATGGATGGAAAAAATGGAATGGTATTTCAAATAGCTGGAGGGCCCTTACATCATCATTAAGTATTATTTTTGATTGGTTGGTATGGAATCCTGGTAATGGAAAGGATATCAGAATTGGAGCTGATCTAATGTTTGGATCTCAAAATTATTATAAACTATCAAGGAATCTCATAAATACACTAAAGGCACAATGTATAGAGTACCTTGCATAAGCAAGGGAAAATGATTTGGAGGATACAAGTTATATAAGATGGAAGAAGGAAAAATCTTTAGGACTAGAAGGAGAACAAAAAGATGAATGGACTATGTTTGTAAGGGGACTAATTGGTTCAAGATTTGAATAAAATAATGAGAAAGATACTTTATTTTGGTCATGGGATACTAAAAGAGGACATGTAAGTGCCAAACTAGCTTATGATGTACAAGTGATGGAGGATATGGAGGAAGATCCAGTTTTCTGGTATAATGACCTTTAGAGGTGGCAGTTACCATACAAGGTCATCCTTTTTATTTGGTTAATGTTAGAACAAAAAATTCTTACATGGGAAAATATGATTAAATGAGGTATAATTGGGCCTAGTAGATGTGCATTATGTGGAAACAATGAGGAACCAATGTATCATCTCTTTGTGGAGTGAAAAATTACTAAAAACATTTGGTTTACAATAATAAAGGAGCTAAAAATCAATAGTACTTGGAAAGGAGGATAGATTACATAATGCTTCCAAAACTGGATAAGGAAAGGGGAAACTTGTAAAGAAATCCCTTGCTATATTTGCTGGGAGATTTGGAAGCAAAGGAACCTAGTTATTTTTGAAGATCATCCTCTATCGACGATTAGGGTTTGCAACAAAATACTTCAAGTCTTAGGTGAATTAAAAATTGTCCAACCTATTAAGCACAATAGGATTGATAGGCCTCCTCTTATTGACTGGGATCTAGCAGTGGGATTCTTTGATGGTGTGTCTCAAGATATAGGTAATAAATGTGGAGCTAGAGCTCTTTTAAAATGTCTAGTCTTGGGGACATTCAGATTCAAGATGAATTGTGGCAAAGGAACTAATACCAAGGGTGAACTACTAGCTTTGTGGTGTATTTTATATTTTGCATGTTATAAAAAGGTATCAAGGTTACAATTGGTAGGGGACTCAAAGATTATAATTAATTGGTTTACTAATGAAAATAATCTACAAGTGGTTACTTTGTAGCCATGGATATCAAAAATAAAAGTATTGAGAGGGAAGTTTCTACAAATCAAAGCTCAACACATTTACAAAGAATATAATAAAGAAATTGACCAACTCTCAAAAGAAGCAATGCAACTGGAAGAGGATGGAATATTTTATGTAGAGGGAACATAAATATAAACAGAGACATTTGAAAGATTGGTTATCAGTTAAGATGATCGTGTTTTAAAAAGATGAAGAACTGGTACTTTTTTTGTATGTTGATTTCTGGAAAGTTTAATAGCTGACAGATACTTTTGTATCTTGTATTTAAGAAGTTTGGTATTTTTTTTGTTGAAAAATGTAAAAAGAATAGAATTAAAGTGACTCACTTGATTTCACGTGTCCAGGTGCTCATCCGGGTTGAAACTAATTTATGAACACGTGCCCAAGTGCTCAACCAGTGGAGGAAACCAAAAACAACAGGGAAGTATTATTCATTTTCAAAACCGCAAAAATATAATGTTAGAAATAAAAATATCTCCTTCAAAACCACATAGAAGAGAGGTATATATATATATATATATATTAATAATCTATTTTAAGGTCACGACCATGCCAGACACCAAATTTGTGTATGCGACCCCCTCTGCCCAACGATTTGACTAGTAAATTCTACGGAAGTATACATACCCTCCCCCCTATGGATTTGAACTTGTGACCTCTTAAGAGGAAACACATGTTCTAAACGATATATATATTCTTTTCTTAAATAGATACACACATTTTTCATTATTTAAAAATTTCCTAAATGAATGAAAATTGGTTAAATAAAATGTGTATAGATTAGATTCAATATTACTAATAAAATGTGTATAGATTAGATTCAATATTATTAAAGTAATATGAAATATCATAAATAAAATAACTTATAATGCTCAATAAGAATGTATATTTCTCAAATAAATTTGTATATTTAATCATAGGTTCAAATTTAAATGTTCTTTCAAATTTAATATTTCTCAAATAAATAAATTTGTATATTTAATCATGGTTCAAAGTTAAATGGTCTCTAAAGGAGAAACAATAATATATAATTTAGAATCATTTATATGTAACCAAATGTCAATTTTCTTAAACCAAATGTCAATTTTCTTTTTAAGAGGAAGAAAAAAAAAGTGCAATTATAACCTAAGGACACAATAATAAAATCTATTGTAAAATCCTAGGAAAAGAGGAATTTTCACTACTATCTGGCAGACAAAGGTTGAGTCCCAATGGCCCTCTATTGCAGCTTCATTACCTCCATTGCGCAGGGTGTTCAAATTACAATTTCATGACTCTCCGCGGGCGAAAGAGATGCATCTAGGTAATTCACCCTAGACCCTCGATGTCCTTTATTGGGACATGGCTGCAATATAATCTCCTCCATATGGTGTGCATTGTCATAAGGTGTGCTTTGTCATAGGCTATAGTTCTATGAAAAAGTTGAGCTGGGAAGGGCGACAACGGACATGTGTTGCATTGATCTTGTTCACATATAAACAAAGGAGATGGTTAGTACGATAGTTTTAATGCCTTAGTGTGTGATTAGGAGGCGATATTGATTGAGCACAAAAAGTTTCATTCCATAGCATGCAAATATAGACTAAGGACAAGAGCATTTTTGAAGAGCATGGATGGAATATCTCAACAAATTGGATCTCATAGGGAAATAATGGTATGTACTCTAGTGCATTGGTTGGTTAATTAGTAGAAAAATTTCCATGAATTGATTATGGTACATAATGGTTGAGAGTGCAACCATAGAATTTAAATCAGAGGGATTTCTTGAGTTTCTCGGTTTTTTGGGGAATGTTGTTCTGTTAATCTTTTTGGTCATGTTGCATTGGAAACCTTGGGGGACTCTTTGTAGGTTGATACGAGATGGACTATTTCTAGCTATCCTCTCTTGTGACTTGTCCTTCTCAGATTTTTAGGTAGGATACTACCTCCGTCTATGTTGATGTTTGGTTTGGGAGGACTGATTCTACACCTCCCATGGTCTAGTATGTCTCCCTCAAAGAAATTCATGGGATTTGGGTGCAGGATCTCTCTTGTTGAAGTCGTGAAAATATTTTGTCAGCTTAATAAGTGAGTCTTTTCACTCTACATTAGCTCGCTCTCAATCCCCGTCAATGTTGTGGTTCTACTATGTTACCCTCCCTTGAGTGATCCTTCTGTTCACATGGGAGAAAAGAGTGTTGTGCCTCACATGTGAGGGGCCAAGAAGAGGCAAGCTTCCAAGATGCCTCCCCACCAATGTACTACCATATGCGCTTAGGCTATAGGCATTGAAAGGGTTGTTGAGAAATCCAAGGGACTTTATCACTCAAGAACTTCATCAAAAGTGAAAGGGAAACTAGACACATTAGCGGGTGAGGCTACGCAACTAAGAGATCAAACCTCCAATCAACATATCAAAGAAGAGTTTTAGGAATGGATAGTGTGTAGCGAATTCTCCAACTCGAGGGACACTAAAGTTTTCCCTGCCATGGAATTCTATTGGATGGTGAAAATCAATACAACTATATCCTCGAAGGATGCATAGACCAAGAAAGACAAGTAGGAGGAGACTCTAGATTGGATTTATAGGCTGGAAGAAAAATTCAATGTTCTTTGTAGGATATCCTTAGGAATCATCTTCAAGGTGACCAACTAGGGAGAGGATGATGGCAATCAGTATATTGAGGTCGTTTGGTCTCAGTGATTCCCCGACCACCAATTTGAATCCAATTATACTCAAAGTTGACATGGAAAGGTACACCAAAGGCAAGGCTAAGCTAACTGATACATGCCATGCAAGCCTAATATAGTTTATCCCAAGTTAATCATATGTTATGGACTCCTTTATGGTTTCTTTTGGTTAGTTATTTTTTTCATATTAGTTTATATGTATATGCTATACAAACCTTTTAGTTCTCGTTTTTCTTGTTTTGGACATAATGTAGGTACTGAGAAGTTAACATGGCTATATATATTTATAATATTAATGTATAAGTACTTTAACATAAATAAATATATATATATATATATATATATATATATATATATATATAAATTTATATATGTTTAAATAAAATTATGATTTAATTAAAGAATATGTATTTATATTTGAATATATAACATAAGTAATTGATCTTAGTTAGTATAATTTTTTAACTTCTTAATTAATCAAACTAAATTTAATTAATGATAAATTACATTTCATTTTTGAAAAACAAAATTGTTAGACTTAAATAATATATTATATTGGATACGTCTCCAAGTAGGATGCGATCTTCAAGTAATTTTGACGGCTTAAATGCCCCGAGTCGTAGTCA
>JASDQU010229933.1:14504-31619 GCA_032191745.1 Picea mariana | reverse complement strand
CCATATATTAAATGACTTCCACTAATAACACATAACTACATTCTCATTGGGTACCTCCCTAGGTACCCCATATTACCTCCCTAGGTATACCACAGTTACACAACTGTTTTGAAAAGATAAGTGTTTATCTATTTTTTTGAGTTATTTTATGAGTTAACTATTGTGCATTTTACTTTGTGTATGATAATTAATTATATGTTGTGGTGATGAATTTATTAGCTGCATTCATATTAGTTAGCATGCATAGATGCATTTAAATAATGGTATCAACAAGTGGTTAAATTTGTGTGTTTTACTGCAGTTGGTAAGTTACATGATATGGTAGCAACAAATTTTATTTTTATGTGTATTCCACTAGTAATGTTCCTCAATCAAGTTGGGGAACGTTACATATTGGTATCAGAGCTCAAGGTTCAACAATGAGCTTGTATGGGTTGAGGCCAATGGGAATTTGGTAGAAATTCACTATTGCACAGTTTCTCTTGTGACAGATTTGGGGAAAATGGCGAAAACAAAGTGAAATCCCCAAATTTGTGAGCAGATTTGAGGTTAAATTGCCTCGGAACAATCAAAGAGATGATAAATGGCAAAAATCTATAGGTTGTAGAGTGAAATTCGGTTGGGAAGGTCGGATTTCACATTGTCACGGTGATTGAAGAGTGGGGAGATTCACTCCTCAGATCTTTTTGAAATTGGGAATCAATGAACGAGATTAACTTTGGAACGAGTCAAAACTTCCAAGTACATTGATTGAAAAAAGTTGGGTGAAAATTATAAAATATTAAAAAAATCTATAATTTTCATAATTTTTGGAAAAATTCCATATAGGGATGACAGGGACTGATAGAGTCCACAGTGACAGAAGGTGAGGGTCGTGGAACATATTTGATTTATCAATGGTTGATATCACTTGAATTTGGAAAATCAACAACCAAGATTCGATTGCAAGATCAAGGAAATTTGACGAAATTGGAGTAGTATGGTGGATCGACGACTGAGATCACCCTAATCTCGAAAATCAATGGTCCAGATCCAATGTAGATTGGGAAGAAATCCCAAGTTGATAGAGGTTCGGAAATTCATAAAGTTCAAACAAAAGTTGCAAAGGAAAAATCTTATGCCCGATGGAGTTCGAAGTCCGGTGGTCTTCGGAAGGATTGTTTTCGCGATCTTCGAAAGGATTATTTCCCAATGATCTTTAGAAGGGTGTTTCTCGAGGGTCTTCGAAAAGGTGTTTCCTGAGGGTCTTTGGAAGGGTGTTTCCTGAGGGTCTTTATAAATGTGTTTCCCAAGGGTTTTTGGAAAGGTGTTTCACGATGAACTTCGAAAGGGTGTTTCCCGATGGTCTTCAAAAGGTTTTTCCAACATGCTTGGACGATGGTTGATGGAGGAGATTGCAAGACAATGAGATGGTTGCATCAAATCATGGCACATGGACTCAATAGACACATGCCATGCCATGTCAACTAGATTTCTCAAGTGTAGGTGCAGGTCAAATTAGTGGATTGTTATAGTAGTAAACCAATGATTTTTTTCGTGAAGAATTCCAGTTTTGAAGGTCATCAATTTGTAGGGGCATTTTGAGGCCCTAAACATCATTTTTAGAGAGAACTATGTGTACAAAATCTACACACAATATCTACTACTTAAAATGAAAGAGTTCAGTAAGAGATTTACAATGAGTTATTCTGAGTGCAAAATAGAGCTAGTATGTGAAAGTTACAGCTGAAACAATAAATGGTATGGTATTTTTTCAACCCTAGTGTACTTCTAGAGGGCATAACTCCTTGCCCATAAGTCACTTTGGAACACAGGAGCGGTCTGTGGAAAGCCCATGGACCATAGAAGACAACTGTTAAACTAGATTTTTAATCTAGGTACTGAAATTGTATAGGATGGAAGAGAAGACACATGTAGCAGTGAGGGGTAAAAATGAGAAAACAATTTAAACTTCCAGAGACCATAGCTTTCAATGGAAAGGTCTTGAGGAGGAGAAGCCATTTATCATAACAGATTTTTTAATTGAGCACTATAGTTTCCTCAAAAAATAACAAGACAATTTTTTAGTAGTAAAAACACAACAATGAGTGAAAATTGGTGAAAATTGCAAGTGAGAAGGTTGTAATTTTTTACTCAGAACTCAGAATGAGGCATGAATACAACCATTGGAGAGAGGGGAATGTGTCAAAAGAATCAGATTTTGACTTAGTGCATTGTGTTTATGGTAAATTGAGATGAATAATAACTTGTAATCTAATTAATGAGATATTTATAAGATGCATGTCTCTAACCATAATTATTATTTGTACATTTTAGTGCATAATTAAAAGTAAATGAAAACATTTTTTTATTGTCAAATTAGAGGAAAATGAAAACAATTTTAGTTTTTATATGAGAAATTGAAGTTATGACAGGTATATGAAAAAAAAATTATTGCCCATATAGAGAGGTACATGAAAACAATTTTAGTTCTTATATGAGAAAATGCAGTTATTTTAAAATAATAAAAAATTAAAAAAATAATAAAAATAAGTAAAAAGAAAAATGAAGTTATGACAGAACAAAATTTGATTCCCTGAACACATCGTACAACTCACGACAATTTGATTTGATTTTCGATGTTAAATGCAATATCTATCAGTATCAGTCCGTTCAACATTTAATTTTGACTTTTAACTCACACTTCAGTGCTTTTACCTAAGACTTTTCCGAGCAACAAATTTATAAGTATCAAAATCAATCTTCAACAAACATTCTGTGGGATATAATCCATTAACTTAAGCGTACACGTCTCGAACTCGAGAACACTGGAAAAACTAAATTGATTCTGTCGTAAATATTTTTCATTTCAATCAGTATAGGTTGTGTTGCATCTCAACTTGGAAATACAAATTTAGAATCAACTTTTGTATTCAATTAGAGTAAGTTGTGCTGCATCTTAACTTGGAAATTAAAAGCTCAGAACCAACTTTTATATTGAAGTTATGTCCTAATGTAAATGAAAACACTTTTCTATATATATTATTTAAAAAATATTGATTTTTTTAAATAATAACCATCATTATTGTAATTTGTATGTGGTATATTAATTTTTCTTTTTGGATCTCACTGTCATTATGTAATGGGTTTCATCCTTTTCAACAACTAGGTTTTACCTTAGGTGCAGCCATCTTGAGTATTCTACTACAAGTAGTTGCTCTCCCACAATGTATGAGTCGTAGTTGTGTCTAGGTGGAGTATTAGTTGGAGTTTTGCAGCAATATGGACACACCCAATAGAGTTCAAGAGGAAGCCTTTGAGTCACTTATGAGAGCTTCAATATATGTAGGAGAGAAAAACCTAGTGAAGAGTAAGTTYACCTAAAGGATTGAAGACATTCYTAAGCTRGATATTTTGAYTYTATARGCAAAACATAAAGTCATTACGATGCATAAACAAGCTTTAATCATAAAGTTTACAAGCCTATGGTTTAGCCCTCAAGCAATTCATGTATGGGCCACATAACATTGAGATATTCCATGTCAACTTGTTTGTTGTGGAAATGTTTTTTTTTTTTTCTTATTTGACACTAAAAGGGAGAGAGATTAGATTTTCAATTTAGGTCCATATTTTATGGGCGCCAAGGGAATGTTTCTTTCCTATTGGACCCTTGATTTTGATCTAGATATGCAAATATTGGTTTCCCTTGTATGGTTTAGGCTTCCACATCTCTCCATCATCTATATGGAACTAATCTCAAAATTATCGAAAACAAGCTAAGTCACTACATCAATTGAGCTAAGATAAAAGGGGGAATTTATTATTATGCTAGAATTTGTGTGAAAGTGAACTTAGAAAGGGGCCTTCCGGAAGGGACTCAACTAAATATGAAAGGTTGGAGTCACCTTCAAGCCCTTGATTATGAAGATATTTTGTTTAAGTGTAACTATTGTCATGAGTATAACTACTTTGCAAAGAACTACTCAATTATACAAGAATCACATCCCCCTCTGAAGAAGGCTCCACCCCCTAGAACAATAATGAGAAATTCAAATAAGTACCCATAAGGTGCGAGAAGCAACAACCTTAGAATCTTAACCTACAAAGAGATCTCACTTAGGATCATCCAATCCCACAAGTATCAAATTTAAAGTCCTATAAGATCAAGAGGAAGTAGAATAGGAAACCCTAAAGACTTGTCCTTAACCATTAGTCAAAGTTCAAAAGGAAATAGAGAATTCAACTACTTTTATCATGGAAGGTACTACATTTGGGATATTGGCATCCCTTCAAGATAAGGATTTAGAAGTAGATGAGGAGAAATCATAAGAAGAAATATGAGAAAGGGGAAGTGAAGCACCTTGATAGTTCTGGTTCCCCTTCCTTTGCATAAATTTTGAGGAAAGACATTTGTCCCTATCCTCCATTAACAAGGGGAAGGGAGTCAAGCAAAAAAAGAAGAGAAAAAGAGTAGCAATAAAAAATTATGGTGGGAACTCAAAAAACTTTGGATGCTCTCATGTTTAGTGGAGGAAGGGTGTGTTGTTTTTGCATTGTTTTGTGTTGGTATTTTGTTAGAATTTACTCATGTAACCAATAAATAGTTAGTCTTAGTTATGTTATGACAATGATAAGATCACTCCCTTTCTTTCATTGATGAGAAAAAGTATATTTTGTTAGTTGGTGTATCATAAATATTTTGAGTTTGTACTCATTCTATCTAATTACAACCTTTTTTAATATATTATCTTTCAATTTAGGTTTTAAAAAAATAACCATTTAAAAAAATAAACATCACATTTACCTTGAAAATATAAAAAATTGTAAAACATCTTTTTACATTTTTACTTATATATATATAATTAATGTTTTTGTCATAAATATTTTTGGATGAACACACATAATAGTGTATATAAAATTTTGTATATTTTTTAAGTCACAAACAATAATTTTTAATTAATTTTTTATTTAATTAAAAATCTAATTGTTTTATTAGTATTTTTTTATGTGAATATTTTTTATTTTAATTGTTTTATTAGTATTTTTTTATGTGAATATTTTTTATTTTAATATTAAAAAACAAGGAAACTAAAATTACCCTTTTACAAAGAAAATATTTAAAAAGTGAACAATGATTTTAGCTAAAAAAAAATTATTAAAAATTTTAATTTATAGATTTTTTTTTATCAAATTTAATTATCTAAAATTATATATCTATATTAGTTTTAGAAAAAAATTAACTAAAAATAAATAATCATAATAAAACTAAAAAAATTATATATAAAAAGTCAATTGAACAAGGAATTTAATGGTGGAAAGTTTTTTTTTTTTAGAACTGGTAAGAATTAGCACTTATGTAATTTGCAACTTCATTTTAAAAAAAATTGCAAAATGCAAGATTATTTAGGTTGACTTAAAACTCTTGATGCAAAGTTTGTTTTAACTATGAGTTGGTGTTAACTTTAACCCTTGGTGGAGAGTTTGTTTATAAGAAGACTTAGCGTCGAATTTAACTCTAGGTAAGAGATTGTACAAGCTCTTGATGTTGAATTCAACTCTACGTGAAGAGATTGTACAAGCTTTTGATTGAGAGTTTGATTTCATTAAATATTCACGCACCTTTGTTTTAAAAAAATATGCCATTCATCTTTACGAGATTATCTTAAAAAAAATGATATTATGCAATGAAAATCACCTGTAGGCTTCATTAAAACAAATATATAAGGATTCATAAGAACAAAGAGGTTGGCTTCATAAAGAAACCCATGACACCATATTTTAATGGTTGTTGGTTGAGTTTGGCATATTGTCTATCTCCTCTAAATATGGCTACGGAAGCTTACATGAAAAAATGGTTAGGGGAGCATTATATTTATTTTTAAAGTTAAATTAAAAAAAATGAAATTAAAATTTGAAATTTGGATATAGTTTTATATTTATTTTTAAAGTTAAATTAAAAAAAAAAAAAATTTAAATTTAAAATTTGGATATAATTTTATATTTATTTTTAAAGTTAAATTAAAAAAATGAAATTAAAATTTAAAATTTGAATATAGATTTGGAGTTATTAGTTTTCAAAATATTACTTATAAAGATAAAAATGCAAGAATCACTTGTTTAAAAAAAAACCTCTAACTAGGTGCATATTAAACTACTTTAAAATGAATCAACCTTGTGTACCATCTCTCCAATTACTTCTAAGTAAACTTAGTAAATTGTTGACCTTCATTGTTTTCAATATTTTTTTTTCAAGAGTGTAAATAGGGCCTTGGTTGTATGTTGCCATCAAACATGAAATTTCCTATGGACATGTTTTCCCTCTATGTTGGTTAAAATTCAATGTAAATATGATTACATTTGTTAATACAAAGTAACCATTCAAAACATAATAAAAAGAGTTATTTTACATATAAAACACCAATATGCATTCATTCTGAAGAAATTTTCACATCTTTGTTTTTAACAAACATTATACTACTATAGTATATTGTTTAAAATTCGAAAAGTAAAAAATTTGGCAAAATGCTTGTTGGACAGGTAGTTTTGGATGCAATTTAGGAAAAAACCCAAGTATAAAGAAAATGCACAGAAAGAAGAAAAGTCACAAAATAAAGAAAACATGCAGAAGGAAGAAAGTGCACACAAGAGCATAAGTGCACAGGAGGAAGACAACGCATAGACAAAAGAATAAAACAAGTGAGTGCTAGAAGAAAGCGTGAAGGATGACAATGTGCCTTTCTAGAAATAGAAGAACAACATAAAAGTTGTATAAAGAGAGAAAAACAAAAGAAAGCAAACAACTAGTTAATTGAAGTTGGCCATGCCATGCATTGTAATGGGCTATTTTGGGATAGATAGAATAGGGATTTATGCCCTTGATTTTGGGTATAAATATGTAACAAGTTGGGAGATTTAAGGGGCTAGCTAGAGTGACCGAGCGGTGAGGTTGAAGATTATGCAGAAGTCGTGAATGTAATAAGATGAAAGATGAATAAAGAAAGAGTTTAGAGACAATCTCGTATCTTGTGTTCTTTACTTGTCTATGTGCGTTTACGAAGGATGTTGTTATACTTTGTAGACTAGATTTAGATTATGGATTGATTATGGTGCAATATTCATGAACCGATGTGACAATATCTAATAATCGAAAACATACATAAGCTCAAAGAGGGAACCATGACTTAGGTATCCGCCTCCCTTTCCCGTACTACTACAAAAGCCTGGTTCTTATAGTCCCAATAGATACCTCAAGTGAGACTTCATCTGCACAAGCAGGTGATGCCGAAAGGGTTGGTGTCTTGTGGGTTTGTTGGTCATAGTTAAACCAAACCTTGGGTCTTACAACCTGTGTGATGATCAAGTAAGCCAACAAATGGTTTTGTTGTCGAGACCGAGACATTGTGATTAAGAGGATGTTTTGGAGGCCGACTAAGAAGGGGATCACAGATTGATTGGAACAGAAAGAATGAGAATTTGCATGACAAGAGAACAAGAAACCTCAGATGAGTGAGAAGCAATGGATGAAAAGGTATGTGTTCACAGATCTGCATGAAATTTTCTTAGGCAAATTTCCAAAAATTCTGATCGAGTGGCTAGAGAGGTTGGTAGAGAAGACAAGAAGGTTTAGTGTTGCAACACTGAAGAATTGAACTCCTGAATAAGACAACTAAATTCGGTAAATAACCCAACTACTCGAGCAGTTGATTTTTGGTCAGATAGTGTACTAAGGAGTTATGTTATAGAATTTGCAGTAGATTGCATTCAATCATACAATATTCCAGAAAGATACTTTTTCAAAGGTCTGTGCGGGAGGTTGTTGAAATCATTGAATACATGGATAAAAATGTTGTTAAGTGAAAAACACGTGATGATAATGAAGTACAACAGCTAAAAGAGCTTTGCGCACATAGGGGGAGTCGAAGGATGATAGGGGGATTGTCTGAGAGAAGGAATCAATTAACAAGGAAGGAAGGGATTGAGGATGAAAGAAGTAAACATACCAAAGGAAGAGTATGAGTTTGGAGAGTCACGTGGAGGAAGGAGGTACAAGAGGAAAAAGACTGGGGCTGGGAGAGAAGAGGATCACAATGAGCCAACAGAAAGAGAACCTTGCGCACTAGTCTGAATCGTAGAGATACCATATATAGGAAGAGAAGAAGAGGGGTTTTAGTCTAGTCCAGTAATAGAAAAGCCAGTAAGTCTTACTCAGACAGGATCATGTGTTGAATACACGACCCCATGTGCATCACCACAATCATAGATAACATTTGAATACTTGTCAAAATCCATCATAGTGTGAACTGAAAATGGGCGAGTACTTTACTCTACGCAATTTTTCAATCGAGAATCGTTTTCTTACGAAGTATTTGCATAATGATTAAAGGGCCTATGAATCTGTGATTAACCATGCTTGTAAAAAATAATACATAACACACATGAACTCAAAATGGAATAAAGCACCTGAAAAGACAAGAGAGAGAGACAACTAATGTTGGTAACGAAGTTCACCCCTCCTGGGATACGTCTCCAGACCCGTTTCAATTGGAATACGGATCTCTTTCATTTCTTTTTCAAAATATGTTGGGACCTTCTCATAAGTGATTACATAAGAGATGCCTTCTCCTTCAATAAGGATTCAAGAAGACTACTCACACTCATATCTCTCCATACATCAAGAAGGATAATTCCTTACATGAATAAGTCTCTCAATGCTTAGGAGTAGTAGAACTATGGCTCTCTAACTCCACTCATTAACTCTCCATTACTCTCCTCCTCTTTCAAATGGATCACTTAAGGCATTATATAGTTTTTCCTCACTCCCTCTTAAGAAAGAGCATTAATTCTTAGATCCACAATAATAGGATCTAATTACAAAAGAGGAAAAACAAGATCCATGAATGTAGGATCTCAAACTATCTTCAAGCACATAATGGGAAAAGTATCAAAACCACCCAAGACTCTTCATCCATGCTATTGATTCTGTCAACCTATAATTGAGAATAATGACAAATTGGTGTGAGGTGGTCTCTCACATAAAATCCAATTTCCAAAATTATAATTTAATGATAAATACGTGAGTCTAATTTCCCTCACAAGTATTAATCATTTTACATCAAAAGTGAATAACAATGTATGAGTTTTTCAAAAGCTCATAAAGCATAATTAAATGCATGAGCATCTCATAAAAGCATAAAATAAATGAATGAGACTTTTTTCCTCACAAAGCAATAATAAAATGCATGAGAAAATAAAACTCAAAACATATAAGTTCACCATCTTCACCACTCTGCAGATCAACTTGCTGAATATAGTAAATTCCTTTTATGTGTGAAAATTCATCTGGATCATAGTGAGTCAAGGAGTATAGAATAGTGGGAGTAGTGCGCATAGTCAAAGTCAGAATCATAGTTCACCAACATCACCAAGAGGAGGGACTACACAAGCCAACTTGGCAGGAGTAGATAATACTCTTAGACTTCCTGAATTCAAGGGAGTGGGGTCAAAGGATCCAAAACAACACTTGATTGTATGTGAAACAGTTTGGGCCACTAAAACATACATGATGATGCCGTAAAAATTGTGCAGTTTAGCAATGAAATTTAGAGGTCGTGTGTTGGTATGGTATATGAAATTACAGAGCATTACGCCTATCGAAAAGGACAGGAATTTGATAAAGATAAAGCAAGAATTTTTAAAGGAGTTAAAAAATATATAGTTAGAGTCGTAGTACATCACCGAGCTAAAAGAGATCAAACGGGTACAAACATAGTCTATGTGGGATTTCGATCAATGCATTAAGGATGTGATGGAGAGATTGACTTTCCAAATTCTAAATCAACAACATCAAGAGTCGTTTATTGCCAGACTTCTACCACAAATTCGAAGGCCCCTGATTCAGCAGAAGATTACGTCGCAACCCGAGGCGCTGGAGATTGCAATGAAACTAGAGGCATCTTCAATAGGAGATACATGAGGAATGACATAGGTTCATACGCAATTAGCTACATTGACAATTAAATTGGTTGAGCTTACCAAAGGAAGGGAGAAATGAGAACAAATTTGGTGTACCAAATGCAGGACGGAGGGCCATCATAAGGATGAATGCCCAACATTCATGCAGTATTTAGCAACTGGAGCACCGAACCCACTACTAGGGGGGATATTGCGAGATATGTAAGAAATGTGGAGACCACCCCACTGGGTTTCCATTTCTACAGAAGTATTAGAGTACACCCAAGAACTTGTTTTGTAGTTTCAGCAAGTCTGTAGGAAATGAAGAAAAGGATTGTTGCACATTCGAACTAATAAGGGAGTGCACATCGGATATGTATCAGAGGGGGGTGGTGCACAGTATAAAAATTAGAGAGGTTTCAATTAGGGTAACAAAGGAAAGTTTGGTAGAGGCCGGGGTAGACGGAAATTTGGTAGAAGAGGACACAGACCAATTATTTGTTATAACTGTAATCAACATGGACACTTGACCAACAATTGATAGAATCCGTGTACGACGTTCACATATTGTAGAGAAATGGATCATGTGATATAGGAATGTCCCCAACTACTTGTGAAGTGGAAATATAGAGGAAACCCAAATTTGAATTTGAATCAAAATGTGTAGATGATATCATCTGAAAGATGCATTGAAGGACCAAAATTAACATTCGTTACGTGTGGAGTAGCTAGGACAAGCGTTGATATGGAAACTCGAGGAAACCAAACAGAGCAGTGGGTAAGAAAGTCAGCAAGGCCTATACTAGCATTCGACCCACAACATGAGAAAGAGACATATCAGAGTTCAAGAAAGGAAATACTTGGACAACATGGGGGAGCATCAACATCATCACTGCCCCATATAGAAGATCGACTTGGACAAGACAATTCAAGTACACTAACATAGTTCTTAAGGAGTTGTGTAGAACTAATGAAAGACAGAACTATGCTAAGCATGCTATATAACATGATTGATCACTGCACAAAAGGAAGGGACACCCCTATCGCACAAAGAATGTTAAACCAGGTACTGCATAGAAAGAGAACCAACGGATAATTAAGGTTCAATGCGCAGATTGGAGAGTATGATGTGGATAATGTTATTTTAGACTTGGGATCTGATGTGAAGTGCTACCTAAGAAAACATGGGAGATGATGGGTGAAGTTGAGCTAGTATGGTCTCATGTTAAGTTAAGGATCGTGAATCAACATAAGATAGTCTTGATTGAGCGACTAACAGGAGTACCTATGAACATAGATGGGGTGTGAAACATGGAAAACTTTGAAGTTATTGATATAATATATGATTTTCAACCATATACAACACTGATGGGATTGGAATGAGCATTTGATAACCAAGAATTTATTAACTTGAAAAAGAGGGAGATGATATTCGAGATCAGGGATCTGAAGGTTACTGCATCTTTGGACCCATCAGAAGGAAAGCAATACATAGAGACAACAAGAGGGAAGGACATTGAAAACTTATACAATATAACTGTGTGTATGGGGGATTATGTCGATCCGACAATGGATGGTGTGTTGAGTTGGAGAAGTATTAGTTCGTGTGCATTACATTCAGAATTCGGTCTAGAAAATTGGCAATAGAGGATGGGTGAAGTGTCAACTAGACGATGTGTGTAGATAAGTCAATCTTTGTGTTCCATTGGAATAGAGCTATGTGACCCACCCAGGTACGATGAGATTGGCATATTTATAAAATTATTTGAGTTACAAGTGCTCGAACAACAGAGGTTCTTGGCTCTGGATGTCATATTAAAAGAAACTCTAGCTAGATGGTGGGATACGTACAAAAAGGGAATGAAATACCGATCACAGTGAAGTACACTAATGCAGATATGCTTTGGCCCCAAGGAAGAAGAAAATGTGAAAAAATACACATGAGAGAGTGACCTGGCAGGTCACGTGGAAAGTTGTAGGGCCTTATGGAGCTCAATACCAACGATAGAGTGGACACACAAATTCATACACACGTTGGACACCGTCCCAAAGAATTGGTATTTAGAATTGGATATGTGTAGGGAGACAACGAGCTAGGAAGAATTGGCTTGAAGATTAGAATTCTCGTTCACATTTGAACACGAATCTCCTACAATATAGACAACACTACAAACAATTTGCACAAAGATCTTATCGGAGGTGGAGACGATGGAATGCTATAATGTAACGAAGGAAGAGTACGAGGACGAGGATACTAGGAATGTACAAATACCTAAGACCGAAGGAACACACACAGTAAAAGGGCCAGAGCTTGCATCTGTCACGTACACATAGTCTATCAATATGAAGAAGGTCAACATGGGGACAATGAAAAATCCTAAGTTTGCGTAGATAGGAGATTATTGGAATGACGAAACAATTGAGAAGGTTGTAGACTTATTGTGGGAATATCAATATTTATTTCCAAACACATTCTTAGAGATGAAGGGGATAGCAAGGGATTTAGGTGAGATGAAGATCCCACTAAAACCTGGAGCTAAGCCAATACAAAAGAGACCTTACAGGTTAAACCCAAGGTACAAGGATAAGGTCAAGGCTGAAATAGATAGGATGCTAGATGTAGGTATCATTGAACCGGTCTAAGAATCCAAGTGGATTATCCCAATGGTGTTGCAGGACAAGAAGACGGGAGGAATTAGGCTCAGCGTGGATCTAAGGAAGTTGAATGACACATGCTTACATGATCCATTCCCAACACCATTCATGGATGAAGTACTGGAGAACGTAGGAGGTCAAGAAAATTATTCATTTATAGATGGATTCTCTGGGTACCATCAGATACAAATTGCACAGGAAGATAGACAAAAAACCACTTTTACGACAGAGTGGGGAAGTTATCAGTATACGATGATGTCATTTGGGTTAAAGAATGCCACTGTGGTGTTTTCTCGAGTAGTAGTGGAAACATTCAAGGAGTTCATTCATAAATTTATGGAAATTTACTTGGATAATTGGATGGTGTTTAGTTTACTACAAGATCATATAGAATTTCTTCAGGTCATGTTAGATTGATGCAGATAGTGTCAGATTTTGCTGAACTTAAAGAAGTGTATCTTTTGCACACCATTTGGAATTCTATTAGGACATGTAGTATGCAAACAAGGACTATTGGTTGATCCAACCAAGATCGCAGTAATTCTAAGGCTTGGAACCTCCAACATCAGTCCGATAGCTAAGGGAAAATTTGGGCCATATAGATTATTATAGGAAATTTATCAAAGGATATGCACAGATTATAGAACCCATGGAAAAGATACTTAAGAAGGAATCCAGGTTTCAATGGAATGAGGATTGTGAGAAGGGGCTGCACACTTTGAAACAAAAACTGGCAACTGCACCCATTTTGATCTTTACAGAGTGGAACAAGGAGTTCCATGTACATGTAGATGCATCGTCCATAGCGTTGGGCGCAGTACTGTCCCAACCTAGGGAAGAGGACATTGATCATCCAATTGAGTTTGCAAGTAGGAAACTATCTACATCTGAAAATAATTATACCACTACAGAGTGAGAAGGATTGGAAATGGTCTATGCACTACAAAATTTCATGCATTACTTATTGGGGTCCCACTTCAAGATGTATACAAACCATTATTCATTAAAGTACTTAGTCAACAAGCCTGTATTAGGAGGAAGAATATGCAGACGACTGCTATTATTTCAGGAATATGACTTTGAGGTCTAGTAAAACCAGGAAAGTTGAATGCAGGACCGGATCATCTCTCGTGCATATTGACAGGAGAGGATGATAGTTTCAGAGATGAGGTAATTTAGATGATAGTTTCCCAGATGCATAGTTATTTGCAGTCAGGAAGGTGGATGATTACTTTGTGGACATTGTGGTATTTCTAAGTACGGGCATGGCCCCATCTGAGATGGCAGTTTCACAAGAGAAACTGTTGGTGGTGAAAGCAACATATTATCAATTGATTGCAGGCAAATTGTATAAGCTAGGGGTAGATGGAATATTGAGGTGTTGTGTACTGGAACATGAAAAGTTGATAATATTAGAGGAAGCACATGATGTAATTGTTGGAGGACATTACATAGGAAAAGAAACAACTCATAATACTTTACATGCAGGGCTTTGGTGGCCTACACTATACAAAGATGTGAAAGAGTATTGTTAGTACTGGGATGTATGTCAAATAGTGGGAAAACCATCTAGGAGAGATGAAATTTCATTAAATCCATAGGTCACACTACAAGCATTTGATAAGTGGGTCATTGACTTTGTAGGACTGATCAATCCATAAGCAAGGAGATCAGGGGCACGATACATTAGCACTGACAAAGAATATTTGACAAGGTGGGTGGAAGCAACAATAGTTATAGATTGTACTGCAGAGACTATTACACAGTTTCTATTTGAGAATATAGTCACAAGGTTTGGATGTCTGTGCATGTTACTTAGTGATCAAGGTACGCACTTTCTGAACAAGAAAATTGCCGCACTGACTGAGGAGTTTCAAATTCATCATAAAAAGAGTACACCATATCACCCTCGGGCCATTAGCATAGTGGAAGCTTTTAATAAGATCTTGGAGAATGCTTTGAAAAAAATATGCAATGTAGGGTGAGATGATTGGGACTTACAAGTCCCTGCAGTGATATGGGCTTACATAAATACAAGTAAGAAGTTGTTAGGGCAGACACCGTTTTGGTTAGTCTATGAACAAGAAGCAGTGACCCAAATGGAGTTCATTCTACCTACCCTGTGCATTGTAGAAATCACTGAGATCTATGATACTGGTGTGATAGAGGAGAGATTGGCACAGTTAGTTCAACTTGAGGAGGACCGATTTATTGCATGGTTCCATCAACAGGTACAAAAAGCCAGAGATAAGGCCTTGCATGATCGCTACATTAAACCAAATAAATTTCAGGTCGGTGATTTGGTACTACTCAATGAAAACAAGTATATGCAACATCCTGTGAATTTTCACATGCACTGGTTAGGAGATTACATAATCCAGCAATTGACTGGGATAGGTGCTGCGTGGTTGGAAATATTGAATGGACAAGTACTGGAGGGAATGGTGAATGGGAGTCAACTGAAACTTTATAGAGACAATCAAAAACCCATGCAGTAATCTGGGTTGTGCCAGAACCTTTGTATTATAGTAAGTGTAACATAGTAGCAAGAAAAACATGAAAAAAGCAAAAAAAAAGTAGAAAAAAGGAAATAAAAAAAAAAACAAAAAGTAGATATAGGACAGAGGAAAATGAGTGGTTGAATACCAAGGTATCAGAACTTACGCAATTGGACAGATCATCACATACAAAGACAACACTGCACCAAGTTCAAAGACAAGATACAGACAAGCCCAACTGCGAAGTGTACAACTGGAAAAGAAAAGAACCACTATGTAGGTTGGATAAGACAAGACCGTTAAAAGAAGTTAGGCATGAAAATGATCGTTAAACAGTCGGTGGGACAGGTCGTAAACACGTCGTATAATCCCTAAATAGGAAAAGTTGTCAGAAATCATGAACAAATCAACATTATGAAAGGAAAATCATAAGGCAAATTTGGTCATAAAAGAGCATTTAGTTACCCAGTCACAAACTTCAACGCCGGATTGGATAAGAAATTTAAGGTGGGATGAGACATGTATACTTGGCATGAACACACAAAACACCAAGGAAATGAAACTATAAGTCATTGTTGCATGCAAGCAAGATTGAATAGAGTCGAATTACTCGAGCCAAGTTATAGTGACCTGCGCAGACACACAAAGTTCATTCACAAGTCCTTCATACAACAAGAATGGCACCACCGAGAATGGGAAGATCATCTGGTGCAACGAAGAAGCTGTGAGTTTTAAACCTGTGAAGTAAATTAATGCATATAGATTCTTAAGCAAAACAAAATTTAATCAATGGCTCATACACAGAGTACACAAAGATTTTATACCGAAAACCCTCAACCGGGAAAACCTTTCTTATATTCATATATCAAATTTCACCATTCACCATACAATATATACAATGTTTTTAGGTATTCTGTAGATACCAAAACCCTAATCCCTTAATCCAGGATTAATTTAGTAAACTGCTAAAAATAGCAAAAACCGCCCCAAAAAAAATTTCGGGGCGTTGTGCGTAACCAAGGGGGGGCATACCTGCCCCCCCTGGGACACCCCTAGGAAAGCGCCCGACGCACACAACAAAAAGAGAACTACTAGAGGGATCGTCAGACGGAGTTGTCGAATCTGACGTGCCCACACACACACATGCAAAGAGTATAACACATACCCAACATTCTCCCACTTGTTGTTTTCTTTGCATCAAGGGGTCCAGGGGATTATATAGTCAACAATCCAGGGCAGCAATTCCCATTGTTACTCTACACTAGGAGAAATTTTCTGTGCTCACAGACTTTGTCAATGAATCTGCAACATTCTTCAAAGTGTCAACCTTTTCCAGCAACACCTTCTTTTCCTCAACCATGTCTCTCACAAAGTGATACTAAACATCAATATGCTTTGTATTCAAATGATAAGCTGGGTTCTTTGCTAAGAAGATTGCACTCTGATTGTCACAATCTAATCTCACTTCTTGTTGTACCAACCCAATACCTAAACACAATCTTTGTAACCATATTGCTTCCTTGCTTGCATGAGTGGCTACCATGTATTCAGCTTCTATAGTTGAGAGTGCCACTACAACCTGTCTTTTGCTCATCCAACTGATTGCTCCTCCAAATAGGTTAAACACATACCCACTTGTAGATCTTCTGTGATCTGGATCTCCAACCCAGTCTGCATCAACAAAGCCATGTATGTCCACCACTCTGTCAAGTCCTAGTCTTCCTTGGTAGCACAATTCATAACTGGTAGTGCCACGAAGATACCTGAAGAACCTCTTTACTACTGTCCAATGCTCCTTCCTAGGTTTTGACATATACCTGCTCAAAACTCCCACTACATGTGCAATGTCCATTCTAGTACAGACCATTGCATACATCAAACTGTCAACTGCATTGACATACAGAACATGGGACATGTCCTCTTCTTCTTCCTGTGTCTTGGGACACTGATCTGCAGACAACTTAACACCTATAGGAATAAGAACCTTGACCGCTTTACTTCCATGCATATTAAACCTCTGTAATATCGTCTC
>JASDQU010229933.1:3211-14404 GCA_032191745.1 Picea mariana | reverse complement strand
GCATCATCCAACTTGCTTACATATATTAGGCTCCGGGAAAGTTTTAGAATGTGTAGAACCTCGGGGAGAGTTCTAATCCTTACATATTTTAGCAACAACTTAACCCTTCCACGTCCCATGATTTTGGTTGTCGAGTCATATCCTAGGAATACATCACCACCATCATATTTTTTGTATTCAGAGAACCACTCCCTGTGAGGAGTCATATGGTATGATGCACCTGATTCGATCAACCATACATCACAGTCTGCATGTGTACCTGTAGATGCCAGGTAAACATCACCTCCTTCTTCAGTGGAGGTTTTCGCCTCTGTGGAAAAGGTACTATCATATCCCTTTGGTTTTTCAACTTTCTTAGGCTTGCAATCTTTCTTATAATGCCCTGTTTTACCACACTTCCAACATTTCCTCAAAGATTTTCCTGGAGACTTAGATCTACCTGTAGATTTAGGTCTCCCCCCCGAAGGCTTACTAGGATTCCTGTCTTGGGTACGACCTCTTACAAATAAAGCATCTGTGCTATGACTATCCATGCTTTTCCGCCTCATCTCTTCAGATAACAAGGATGAAACTACATCCTCATACTTCAATGTAGATTGAGTGGTACTACTAATTGCTACAACCAGATTATCCCAAGAGTCTGGCAAAGAACATAACAAAGTAATAAACTTATCTTCTTCTGCAATCGTAATATTAACAGAGACAAGTTGAATTACCAGAGTATTAAACGCATTTAGATGTTCTGTCACAGAATCTCCATCTTCCATGCTAAGATGATACAACTTCTTTCGAAGAAACAACTTGTTTACCAGGGACTTTGATTGATACAAATTCCTCAACTTATCCCATAGTTCCTTCATTGTAGATTCTCCCGAGACATTCAACAACACCAAATCTGTTAGGCAGAGTCGAATAGTACTCCTTGCTCTTCTGTCCAAATTCTCCCAATCTTCCTTCGACATACCAACAGTTGGTGTACTAGTAGTTTGTGTACTAGTAGGTTGTGTACCAGTAGCCTGTGTGCTAGTAGACGTTGTACTAGTAGGCTGTGTACTAGGATCCACAACGATCCATTGTTCTTTGTCTATAAGAAGGTCCTCCATATTGAGATTCCATAGGTCAATTTTTTTACCGTTGAACTTCTCTATCTCAATTCTAGAAGAGCTCGCCATTCCTCTTTCTACTCTTGAATAACCACTGCAAAATCTCCCACTAAACCCAAGTTTATCACAAACCCAAGATCAACTTGATCTATCAAGACCGAGCCAAACCCTTAGCAACAAAGGCATCCCTCTGAAGCCAAAAATGAGCACTGATGCCACATGTGAGTTTTAAAACTGTGAAGTAAAGCAATGCATATAGATTCTTAAGAAAAATAAAAAATTAATCAATGGCTCATACACAGAGTACACATAGATTTTATACTGGAAACCCTCAACCGGGAAAACCTTTCTTATATTCATATATCGAATTTCACCATTCACCATACAATATATACAATGTTTTTAGGTATTCCGTAGATACCAAAAACCTAATCCCTTAATCCAGAATTAATTTAGTAAACAACTAAAAATAGAAAAATCCAACGCAGTTGTCAAATCTGACACGCCCACACACACACATGCAAAGAATATTACACATACCCAACAGAAGCAACCAAAGTGACCATTAGCGGATGTGGATGTCGTGGAAGTAGCCAGAACTTCATCCCCGATGCCATGAACAGTTTTTCACGGGGATTATTTAGCTCCATGGAGGATTGAAACACCCCCAGTAAACCTACCAGTGAATGCTAGTTACCCGCTACCAATAACACAAGTCCTAAATGGTGTTGATAGTGATGAAGACGTGCTCGGAAAGGAGACCAATTTGAAATTTATGGACCACGATATCACTGACACACAAAAATTCCCTGAGTTGGTCAGGGATCAATACTTATGCACAAAGATTGACCCATCAATGAGAGCGATTTTGGTAGAGCCACAAGAATGGGCGTCAATTTTAGAGAAAGAAGGAATCCTAAACTTCTAACATTTCAGATGAAGTAACAAAATCAATTCCCATGTCAAGGTATTACTCAATTGCATTCATGGGGGGACACTTTGGTTAGATCCCCTGGCCTCCATCGATACTGCACTAATTTCATGCACCACAGGGTTGAGAAAAGCAGGTGAAGACCCCTCACTATTGTTCCATAAAATGGGAGAGAGAGCCCTCTCCGAACCTATGAAAGAGAAATTTGACACATTCAGTGGAAAAAGGGGTCTGGATGTGAAGAACATTAACTACAAACAAGTTAGGTTTACGATGAGACGAGGTACCAGTGGCAGTCATTTCAACAGATGAAAAATGCAAGGCAGGGGTTCAGATGAACTGGGAAACATTTCTAGTTAACCAATTTCTACAAGATTGCACAGAGGCCTAGGAGAAGGGCACTAAGTTCCACTATGCATGGTTTCTTATTCTCATTGTGATGGTCAGGTGGTAAGAGCCCAGATATTTGAGGCGCGTCATTTCTTTAGGTCGCAACCATATGGCTCCTAGATATGCCAACTTGTGGCACTCAACAATCAAGAGAGGACAAAATGAAAATAATGCCACTTTTAATTCATATTTGTAGCTTATTACTAAGGTAGTGGAGACCACGTTGCGCATACCAAAAGAATAAGTAGTCACATTTAAATATATTGCATGGTTCAAATTCGACATGCACCATCTCTATGTGCAAGCCAAGAAGGATCTTGCGAGACAATGGTTGCCGAATAGTTATCGACTAAGACTCGAGGATGTGCACCTAATAATCAGTGACTGGGAGGACGACTGGAATAATCTAATAGAAAATCCAGGGCCCTCAGAAGAGGATAAAGACCAAAACAATAGTGATGAAGAAGAGGATCAGACGAATGGGGCAGGCACACGTCCTGACCAATCTAAAGTCCCTAAAGCGGGACTCAAAAGAAAAGATAAGGAGGTAGAACAACTAGGAGGTACGAGAAATAAATCTAAGGCACAACAGGAGGCCCCATTTTATATTTTGATCGATGATGATATGGATTTAATTGGGTACCTGATCCACGGCTCCACCAAGGAACTTTGGGAGGAAGTTGCAAAAAAGCACTAGGACCAACAAAAGAAGGTCTAGGATCAACTGGGAAACCTTCAACAACTCCTAGAAACAGTAGGTGTCGGGAAACACCATCGGTCAGGGGATGGACCATCTACAGTGCTGAGGATAGAAATGACTAGCGTGAAAACGACCCTAACACAACCCTCAGAGGAACATACAACTATATAGATTGAGGCAATTGCGCTAGAGGTTCGAGCAGGAGAATTGCAGGAACAAATTAAGACATTGGGCCAATTAGTATCATCATCTCTAGACTACCCATCCAAAGGGTATGAGAACTACATGCAGAATTGGTGCAGGAAATAAAGCATAGAGGAGATGCAGTGCACTGAGACTCGGATGGACTGAGGGATGAAAGTCCCTGAGTACAGGCACAATACAATATATTCCTCCAACAAAATAAGGATGTTGAAGGCCACTTAGAGGAGGTTATCAATAATAACGAGGGGGTAGAGGCAAGGGACCTGAAAGAAATATAGGAAAAGGAGGAAGCAAAAGCTATGGTGCAAAAGGCGTAGGCCGCTGTGCATACGTTATACAAGCAAGCACCAAAATTTTCCCTGGTCATAGAAACCACTATGGAGGAATAGTTGTCAAAAATTGGTGAAGTCATGAAGGGCTTCAGGGAGAAGATCCAAGATATGAAACTAAAGAGAATGCTCAACATGCCAACTGAGGTGCACGAAGGTAGAATGAGGAAAACAATGAAAACAGTTTCCAAGATTAATAAATTCGAAGAAGAATGCACAAGAATTTGCGAAGAGAGTGCCAAAGTATCAGAAGAGCTCATGAGTGACCCAGAGATGAAGGCCATAGAGGCCAAATTGCAAGAAGCGCAATAACATGCCAATGAGGCAATAGAGAAGGAGAAAAAATTGCCACCATTTGGGCGAATGGAAGCCATTTTGGCTCAGCGACAAGAATATGTCGAAGTATAGAGATTGAGGGACCAAAATAAGGTCCTTCAATGGAGACTCAAACCCAGGCAGGAATAAGCGGTCAAGATTATTGGAAAATTGGCCATTGTACAAGGGAAGATCAAACAATCCACGAAGGAAACAAAGAACAAACTCACAGACTTAACCGAGCAGGCCATGGGAGAGATAACAACACAAGAGGTCACAATTGTCACAGAGGTGGACGCCACTAAGGATTTCACGCAACAATTCATTGCAAAGTGGGAGAACATGCAACGGGCCTAAGTGGCTCGGGATGAGCTACAAGTGAGTGTTGGGGGCCTGTTAGACATGAAGTTTTGGATGAAATTTAGGAGAAAACCCAAGTATAAAGAAAATGTGTAGATGGAAGAAAAGGTGTAGAATAAATAAAACGCACAGGAGAACATAAGAGCGTAGGAGGAAGACAAGGCATGGATAGAAGAATAAAACAAGCGAGAGAGAGAAGAAAGTGTGAAGGATGACAATGTGCCTTTCTAGAAATAGAAGAACATCAGAAAGTTGTATAAAGAGATAAAAGCAGAAGAAAGAAAACAACCAGTTAACTAAAGTTGTCCATGCCATGCATTGTAAGGTGTTATTTTGGGATATATAGAATAGGGATTTATGCCCTAGATTTTGGGTATAAATATGTAACAAGTTGGGAGATTTAGGGGCTAGCTAGAGAGATCGAGTAGTGAGTTTGAAGATTATGCAAAAGTCGTGAATGTAATAAGATGAAAGATGAATAAAGAAAGAGTTTATTGATAATATTGTATCTTGTGTTCTTTACTTGTCTATGTGTGTTTATGATTGATGTTGTTATACTTTGTAGACTAGATTTAGGTTATAGATTGATTATGGTGCAATATTCATGAATAGATGTGATAATATATGCAATAATAAAAAACATACATAATCTCGAAGAGGGGACCATGACTCGGGTATCCACCTCCCTTTCCCTTACTACTGTAGAAGCCTGGTTCTTACAGTCCCAATAGATACCTCGGGTGAGACTTCATTTGTTCAAGGAGGTGATGTTGAGAGGGTCAGTGTCTTGTGGGTTTGTTGGTCATAGTTAAACCGAACGTTGGGTCTTACAACCCGTGTGCAGAGCAAGTAAGCCAACAATGCCAAAAACATAAATCTATAATATGTTATTTCTATTACATATTGAAAATATATCAACATACTTTGAACTATTTTGGCATGGATCTCATATCCTTGTCCAGTGGGAGTGAATCTACTAACCAGAGTCAGGGAATTCCTATCAATTCACACCATGGGGGCTTCACTTAGTGAACTTATGACATAGCACATTTTTTCATGGAATATTAAAGAATGTAACCCCTAATTTCATTAGATATTGAAAAATACCTCCCAAAATACTTTTTTTGAACCCCCTCTGAGTACGTCTTTTTAATTAAAAAACCCTTTTATTTTTACTCGATATCCTATATATCTATTTTTTCATGGAATTTTTAATACCCTTTTTATTTCTACCCCTAGTACAAAGATAAAACAAAACACGACTCTTATAAGCTTGCAAATCACAAAAATAACCTAAAAATAAGAAACATGTGCAACGACATCCCAATATATGGATATGCCAATGATTAAGAGATCCTTGGGTTCAAGGGCTTGATGTTTTACTACTTTCACCCCTCTCTTCAATATAATATATGGTCATACATTCATGAGGAAGGGATTCATGTATATGGATATATATTTGTAGACCTAGATAGGCAAGTTGCTTCAAGTTGTAGCTCTTCATCCTTTAGATATCTGATCTCATTGACATTTTAAGAAAAAATATATATCTATCAAGCTTGTCTTTGTAATGATATTCCCACTAAACCATTCTTGTTTTCTTATATCTCATACTCAAAAGCACTCTTAGATGCAAGAGATTGTGATCCTAGGTCTCAATCTGATTTAACCTAGGGGCATTTTTATTATCATTTTGGTAGAAATGAGTCCTTTCTTCCTTATACTCCGTCATTGTATTATGTTTTTTCATATATTGACATAAGCATCATTTTTCCGAAACAAAAAAATAAGAATATATTATGTTGTAAGGGGGATATGTGGATCCTATGAGTTAATCTTACAATACAATGAATGCACTAGAATAAAGTAAAAGTATCATGATCTTAGTTGGTTCTAGAAATTTTTAAGGTCTACTTTTATAACATAGAAAATGCTAGTTATTTCTCAATTTCAATATATAATTTTTCCAGATACCTTCATTTTGATGTTGAAAAGAATCAATCAAACTCTATAAATTAGTTTTTAGTATAGAGTAGATATTTTCTTACATGTTGAAGTAAAATCACTTAAAATGGACAAGAGGGTCCATGCCCATATGGCCAGGAAAATTTCCTATTGCGACAACACCAACAATATTTACTTCCATATGTGTCATGAGGCAACCAACCTAGAAAAAATATGATGATACTACAATATAAGAGTGTGAACAAGGGTAATCTACCAATTTCGCTAATAATAAATTACTAATTCTCTAGTTCCTTTTCTAATCCATGCTAAGCCATCGACCTTTGTTGATTAATTTTTTAGAGTGCACTCCTTCATTTGACATGTTTTTGGATGGAAATTATGATAGAGCTATTAATCCTTAGTGTGAAGTAGTAGCAACAAAGGGTGCAATGGTAAATTCCACTATAGAGGCATTGAAACCTTGCAATAGATCAAGCCCTCTCATCCATGGATTAGGTAGCATTGCACCATCAACAAATGAGATGAACTTAGTTCAATCCTGTTCAAATATCCATGAGCATAATTATGCTAGATTTCATTTATCTATTAGAGACTATTTTTCGTAGATAATTTTAAAATAATTTCGTCATGGTTTACGAAAAGGATGAAACACACATCATCGATGCACTTAAGTGATACACATAAGACATCAAATTAAGTGGCACTAAAGGATTCACTTAAGAAGTACATATAATTGATGCACCATAAGAAACACACAAAAGGGATCCACTCATGCACCCTAAGTGACAAACTTAAGAGACACACCATGACAAGTGATGCACTTAAGAGATGGAGAAAAAGTGATGTACATAAGTGGTGCACAAAGAAAAACTTAAGTGAAACACATAATTGATACACATAAGTGACACACTTAAGCATTGTTGTGCTCAAGAAACACACATAAGAAACAATGCACCATATCAAGTGATACACATATGTCTTATGACTATAATGATTGTATACATGGGGTTGAATGTGTTGATTTTTCATTAAGCTAGGCTCAAGCATGAATTTCATTCCAATTTTAGCATTTTACTTGAAACATAGACAATTGCAGTTACACCATAAACAATTTGCTGCAGTAACCAAGATCACAAGAAGAAATACCATGCACAAGTACACAATAAGCATCCTGGGAAACCCTTCTCAACAAGGGAAGAAAACCCAACCAATCCTTTGCTATATTCTTCAATCGAAATACCTCCCACACCATAAACCTAGCACACAAAAGGGTGCTCACAAAACCTAGAAGACTATCACCCAAGAGAGATGCGCACTTTAGCTCTAGAACTTGTACTTGCTGAAATTTCCAAAATCACATGTGTGTTGTGTTTCCTCAATGGGGAAATCACCATTATTTATATTATGTTGGACACATCAAAAGTGGTGTCTATTGGCACAACAAGGCCGACCTCAATAACTCAGAATATAATTAATAATTACAATATTAATTATTTTTTACATTAATTAATTTTCACTTTATGGTGGGCCCGACCTGTACCCTTTACATCACAATTAGGGTTATAGGTAATTCTAACTCTTAGAAAATGTAGAAAGGTATATCACACACCCACTAGTGCTCAACCACTAGGGGCACGCCCACCTGTTCTTAGCCACAGAGACGTCCAAGTCAACAGATCTCCATCTCACTGTGTCTCACAGGAGAATCATCATAATACACACTCACTAGTTCTCAGCCACTAGGATCACATCCACCTGTGCTCAACCACATGAACGTTCTACTCAACAGATCTCTATCTCACTGAGTTTCACAGGAGAATCATCTAGAGCATCACATCATCTCAAATATTTTCACAGAGGAGAACAATAAACCTAACACATGGGCTCCTTCACCCCTCACAGGGGTACACATAATTTCATCTCAAACGATACACCCATCTCATGGGAATCTTCCCTTCTCAAGGGAACACAATGTTTCATCTCCGTCTCAGAGAGAACGACATACCCATCTCATGGGAATCTTCCCTACACAGGGGCACACAACGTTCCATCTCCGTCTCAGAGAGGAACTACACACCCATCTCATGGGCACACCCAAATCATGGGCTCTCTCTCAGGCCGACTCACTCATTCTGTGTCCTGGAGGATGTCTCACACAACTGTAATAATCAACACTCCCTCTCAACTAGGGAGGCATTCTCCATCAGGCCAAGTCTCGCATGAAGTACTCAAACTTTGTCTTGGTTGTAGTCATCAACACTCCCTCTCAACTAGGGAGGTATTCTCCACAAGGCCAAGTCTCTCACAGAGGTACTCAAACTTCATCTTCGAAATAATAATCAACACTCCCTCTCAGCTAGGGAGGTATTCTCCATCAGGCCAAGTTTCTCACGAAAGTACTCGAACTTCGTCTTGGAAAGCAGTTTAGTGAAGATATTTGCAATCTTCTCATGGGTAGGAAGGTACTACATGTGTACTACTTTCCTCTGTACCATGTCTCTGATATAATGATATTTTATCTCAATGTGTTTATATCTATCATGAAACACGGGGTTCTAAGAGAGATTTACACAACTCTAGTTATCACAATGAATAATGGTAGGATCCATCTTATGATCAAATAAATTTGTCAGAAGCTTGCAAAGCCACACTACTTCACAAACTGCCACACTCAAGGCTATATACTATGCTCCTCGGTACTCAAGGACATAGAGCTCTGTTTCCCGCTACACCAGAAAACTGTGGTAGATCCCAAGGTAAAACAACACTTGGATGTGCTCTTATGTTCCACTACGCTCCCTGCCCAATCTGCGTCGACATATCCCTGCAAACTCAGGTCTACACTGGAGGCATATCTTAGGCCATATCCAATTGTGCCTCATAGATATCTCAATACATGTTTGCTGCTATCTAGTGAGTCTGTCTTGGCTGAATCATGAACTGAATAAGTACATTCACTGCATAGCATATATCAGGTCTGGTGTTAACTACATACATTAGTGATCTAATCAGCTATCAGTACAAGTGTGGATCAATCTCGCCTGAATCAACATCATTCATTTTCTTCAAATCCATCACCATTGGTGTAGGCATGGATTTGGATTATGTCATACCGAACTTCTTTACTATCTACACTGTGTATTTTCCTTGACTCAGGAAAATCTCATCAGTCCTCTGCCATACTTCTAGTCCCAAGAAGTAGTGCATCATACCTATATCCTTCATGTCAAATTTAGCAGTCAATGATTTCTTGCATTTATCAATGAGTCTCTATGAAATGGTGAGGAATAGGTCGCCCACATATAGGACCAAGATTAATCACTCATTACCAACAATATGGTAACATAGGTTTGGATCAACAATGCTCTTGCTGAATCCCAAACTCATCAAAAATCAATCCATTTTCTCATACCAAGCACAAGGTGAGTGCTTTAGTCCATACAAGGCTTTCTTCAACCTGCACACATGAGATTTCTCTTTTTGTATCATGAATCCTTCTGGTTGCTTGATATAAAATTCTTCCTCAATCTCACCATTGAGAAAGGTTGTCTTTACATCCATCTGATGTAGTTTCCAACCCATGGATGCATCTAGTGCAATGATAGAACAAATGGAAGTGTATCGAGCTACTGGAGCAAATGTCTCATTATAGTCAACAACCTCTACTTGTGAGAATCCCATGGCTACAAATCTCGCTTTGTATTTGTCGATACTTCCATCAGTTGCATGCTTGATTTTATAAATCCACTTGGAAGTCACTATAGACTTCCCTTCTGGTCTCAGAACGATATTCGATACATCATTCTTCAAGATAGACTGATATTCTTCTATCATGGCATATTGCCATACTTCTCACTTGTAGCTTCTCCATGAAAATAAGGCCCAGAGTCAATGATGTGGCTCATGGCTGAAAGGTAGCTCGAAAATATCTTTGGTCTCTTGCTCTCTCGGGATTTCCCTTGAGAGGATGCATGCCACTCTTCCTTCTGTAGAGTCCGTCGATCCCAAGCATGCCTTTTATGCTCTACTGCAATATCTTTGGGCATATCAATTGGAGCAACTGGATTAGATGGAACAACTAGATCAACTGGAATAATGTTTGTCTCCCTCTGAACTGTTGAAGGGGGAGAAGGTATTGTCTCACTGTCAATATCCATATGATATTCTCTAGATATTTGGAAGGCTATCTCTTCTTCAAAGGTAACATCTCTTCTTATCTCAATATATCTCTAACCAAGGATGTAGATTCGACATGCCTTCGAAGATTCACTGTATCCCACAAATGTACCCTTTCTCCCTGAAGGGTCTATCTTGGATCTCTTCTATTTGGGTACATGAAAATATACTAGGCACCCAAATATCCCGAAGTGTCCAATCTCAGGCTTCACTTCGGTGAAGGATTCTTCTGGAGTTATGTTCTTTAAGATCTGATGAGGACTCCTGTTCTAAACATATATTGTTGTCATACATGCTTCTGCCCATAGAGTCATAGGTAGACTCTGATCATGTATCATTTCTTTAGTTGCCTCGATGATAGTTCTATTCTTCCTCTCTACAACCCCATTTTGCTGAGGGTTGTAAGGAACTGTGTACTCCCTCTTGATCCTTGCTTCAATACATAAATTTATGAAATCCTTGGAGGTGTATTCTCCTCCATTTTCTAATCTTAGTACCTTGATATTTCTTCCGATTAGATTCTCAACCTGAGCTTTGAATTCTTGAAATTTTGCAAGGACTCCATCCTTGTTCTTCAGGAAGTAAATCCAAGTTTTCCGAGAGTGATCATCTATGAAGAGTACATAGTACAAATATCCATTAAGGGAGGAAACAATAATTTGCCCACACACATCTGAATGTATCAAGTCCAATATTTCCTTGGATCTATTGACACTT
>JASDQU010229932.1:3645-17133 GCA_032191745.1 Picea mariana | reverse complement strand
ACACACACACACACACACACACACACACACACACACACACACACACACACACACACACACACACACACACACACACACACACACACACATACACGCATATATATATATATATATATAAGGGAAACTTTGTGTCGATCATAATAACGATGATGCATATATATAATGTGTGTGTGTGTGTGTGTGTGTGTGTGTGTTTGTATATTAGGAAAACATTGTTCTGATTATAATAGTGGTTAGTAATATCAAGGGACTTGAAAATATTTGAACATGTAAGCTATCACCTCCCCATTGGCAACATACCTTGGGTAGATGGTTCAACAAATTGTGTTAACCTTTGGGGATTGCGGGGTCCATCAATTTTCCCTGGAATATCAAGATGGAGGGAAACTCAACCTCTATCCACAATATTCATTGAAACCTAGTTGGACTTAGTGGGACTTGATCCTCAACTAAACTAAAACTGAAGACCTTGCGATGAAATCTGTCTTAAAATAGTTATTCATAGGGATTGAGCTAGCCCACTAGCCTATAAGGTGTATATATATCTCAACACACTATCACCATTTACACGTTTCCATAGAATTTATCCATCCTTCCCAAACTAGTTGTTAATCTCCTCCCTCACTGTAGATTTTAATGACAAAAATCAGCAAACGAATATTTTGTCATACACTTAGCAACCTAGAGATAATTGTCTTGCATGAACTCTGAAATGTCTAAAATCCACATTCAAAAATTTCCATAAGAAGTAATACACATTGCTAAGAAAATATGCAGCGAAAATAAACACAATGATCAACATTCAATCACCCATGAAAAAACTCAAAAATTTAGGAAAAAGCTAGGGAAAACCCCAATGTGGGGAAACCCAATGGGGAAGAGAGAGAGAGATTTTATTATTCAGCTTCAGGAAAGTACATATTAGCAGCAAACTCACAATTTCTAGCCAAGAGAAAATACCTCACAGCACCAAAACTGTCCCCCACAAATCTGCCTCGATTTTCATGCCAAGTTCGTACTACTGTACGACCCACCTAGGATTGAAGCACCTCAAAAATCGTGCAAATAGCCTATTGTACATATTGTTCTGTATAGCCCAACAACAACAAAACAACCTTGAAAATTGTGTCAAGCCTCGCCTCGATTTCTATGCCCTTTTCTTCTTACTGTATGGATTGTACGGATCCATACAGTACAACCTCCCACAACAGAAAAATAACTCAGAAATGAAACATATATGCTCCCTTAGGATTTGTGCCCATTTTTTCTTGGAAAATGTGCCTTCTATGCTGCCCTAGTTTTCCTCTCTCAAGCCTACTCGAAAATTCTCTCAATTTCCTCCTCTTGTGTCTTGCACACTACCCAATGCATTCTTTTATAAATCTAAAAATTACCTTTTACCTCCCAAGTGTCTTTTCACCTTCCCCAACCCTAAATCCAAAGGCCAATATCTAATCTTGCCTTTTTCAAGATCAAGGGTCATGATTCATTCCCTCCAAAATGAATCACTTAAAATATTAAAGTACATTTCACTTTATTACATAAGTGCACTTTATGAAATAAAGTCACTTTAAAATTAGAACGTACACTTTATTAAAAAATCACTTTAATAAAAGAACCACTTTACAACTTTATAAAAACGCATTACAAAGTTAAGTGCCTAGTAGTGTAAACATAAGGTTACATATACATACAAGACAAAACATGTAGAGTACCTCCCGAGCTAAAAATCTAACACTCCCTCTTAGCGAGGGATGTACTCGTTGCCATCTCCATCATCTGGTCCCATCACATTGTGCTCTGTAGGAGCTCCCTCTGAACCTGGAGTTATTCTCAACACCTACACAGAACTTGAACTAGAAGATATTCTCCTGGCAGCTACCCGGAACCCTGAGATCCTTGGAGAATCCACTCCATCTTGAGCATTGGTTCGACCACACTAGTTGAGCCTCCTACCAGTGCTAAGAAGAGACTCTCTCTCTTCTCTCGGAATGCAAGACTAAATCCTTGGGCCCACCGCAGTCTGAGGAGCCTCCTCATGCTCCTCATCCGATGCTAAATCATACACTGAATGTTGTCCTTGCAACATATACAACCTGTTCACTCGATCACTGATCAAAAACAGTTCCATTGGGTCCGCTCCCTCCCTGTAGATAAAGACATGTTCCCTCTTGAACAATGTACAACATCATACATCCTCCAAGGCTGCAACTGAGAGCAAGTTAACCCTTAACCCTGGAACAAAGATAACTCCATCAAGCTCCAGGAATCCTCCATACTCGAGTTGGAATCTAACACTTCCAACTCCACGTACAGCTCGTGCCATACCTCATGTCATTCAAGACCTATCTTTGTGATATTTAGGAATACTCACCAGATTCTTGTCATGTGGCAAGAAGCTCCACTATCCACAATCCATCTGATATCACCTCCAAATCCTTCGCTACCGACACTGGAAACTAGGGTAACCAAAGAAAATCCCCTTTCATACTTGGAAGAAAAGTCCTCCATGGATGTTGTAGCAACTGTCTCAAGCCCCTCTGGTTCCTTCTTCTTGTTCTTCCTCTTAGGACAACGAGAATCAAGGTGCCTCAACTGGTTACAAAAATAACATCTGAATTTACTCTAGTCCCTCCTAGAACTTCCTTTCTTCTTTCTCTTTGCAGTAAGAGCAACATTTTCATCAGCTCCATCTGTCTTCTGTCCACTACTCTGAGATCCTTCCTGAATCTCCTTCTGAGTGAAATCATCCCATAATCTGCTCCAATCTGGAAGATGCTCACGACCTGCCACACACTTCACGAAGACTTCCCATTCCTTTGTGAAGCCTTTCAAGGCTATTCTCACCAACTCTGAATCCGATATGACCTCTCCAAAAACAACCAACTCATCTTTCACTTGAGCTACCAGGGTAATATAAGAAGAAACACTCTCCTCCTTACCCATCTTGGTATCATGCAGCTTAGCCTTCAAGGCTATCTTCAGTTCTCACTCTTCGCCTCAAATAAGTTCTTAAGTGTATCCCACATCTCCTTGGTTGTCTTCTTCTCAGCCAAGTGTGGGATAAGGTGATTCATCACCCCATCCAGAATAATCCTCTGAGCCTTGGCCTCCTTGACCTCATGCAAATCCAAAGCAACATGATCTGTTGCGGGAACCACAATAACAAAACCGACAAAGTTCCAAATTTTGTTCTTCTTGAGAACAATTGACATCCAGACCTTCCACTGCAAATAGTTGGAAATGCCATCCAACCAATCCTCAAATCTAATTCATGCAACCATATTTCCTGTCACAACTCAAGGAAAACAATCACAAATTTTCCCTCTTCAACCTTGCCCAAAAATCTCACTGTTCACTGTCACTCAGAGACAAAGTTCTTATGCCATGTATATTTTAATGACAAAAATCAGCAAACAAATAATTTTTCATACACTTAGCAACCTAGAGATAATTGTCTTGCATGAACTCTGAAATGTCTAAAATCCACATTCAGAAATTTCCATAAGCATAAATACACATTGCCAAGCAAATATGCAGCGGAAATAAACCAATGAACAACATTCAATCAACAATGAAAATACTCATAAATTTAGGCAAAAGCCAGGTAAAACCCCAATGTGGGGGAAACCCAATGAGAGAGAGAGAGAGAGAGAGAGAGATTTTATTATCCAACTTCAGGAAAGTACATATCAACAACAAACTCACAATTTACAACCAAGCGAAGATACCTCACAACACCAAAACTGTCCTCCACAAATCTGCCTCGATTTTTTTTCCAAGTCCATACTGTTGTACGACCCACCCGGAATTGCAGCTCCTCGAAAATTGTGCAAATATCCTGCTATACGAACTATTCTGTATGACCCAGTAGAAACAAAACAACCTTGAAAATTGTGCCAAGCCCCACCTCGATTTTTGTGCCCTTTTCTTTTTGTTGTACGGACTGTACGGATCCATACAGTACGACCTTCCACAATAGAAAAATAACTTAGCAGTGAAACATATATGCCCCCTTGAGATTTGTGCCCACTTTGTCTTGAGAAATGTGCCCTCTATGTTGCCCTAATTTTCCTCTCTCAAGCTTACTCAAAAATTCTCTCTCAATCTCCTCCTCTTGTGTCTTGGACATTACCCAATGCATTCTTTTATAAATCTAAAAATGACCTTTTACCTCCCAAGTGTCTTTTCACCTTCCCCAACCCTAAATCCAAAGGCCAAGATCTAATCTTGTCTTTTTCAAGATCAAGGGTCATGATTCATTCCCTCCAAAATGAATCACTTAAAATATTAAATTACATTTCACTTAATTTTTTAACCATGGGAACAACAACCTCCCAAGAGTATACCCAATAGCCCACAAGCCAGATATACCAATAACTTGTGACTCAGCAGAGATCGAGACGTCCCGAGGCCCACCGAAGTGAACCTCTATCCCAAGGGTCGTCTACCCTTCCAACCTTGTCACAATGGGCCATTATGAGCATCCCTACTCCCCGTTGGTTTTGAACCTGTGACCTCCCCGAAGATAACACATGTTCTTAACCATTGGGCCCACTCAGGTTCATAAATTTGGAGGACACGGGGGTGGGGTTTGGTCCACTTATGTGTGCACGGGTCACGATACTATTTAATATAGTATCTCTGGGTGCAACCACACATTCAACCACTACCTCAAGGTGCCCCCATGGCTCCAGGTAAAGCCCTCACGGGAATTGAACCTTGCCCAACGGTGAAAAACTCCTCGCTCTCCACCATTGGATCCAACCCCTTTGGGCAAGTACATTTCACTTTATTACATAAGTGCACTTTATGAAATAAAGTCACTTTAAAATTAGAAGGTACACTTTATTAAAAAGTCATTTTAATAAAAGAACCACTTTACAACTTTATAAAAACCCATTACAAAGTTAAGTGCCTAGTATTGTAAACATAAGGTTACATCCATATACAAGACAAAACATGCAGAGTACCTCCCGAGATAAAAAGCTAACACTCACTATATGTATTAGTCACATTGACCATCCACAACCTTCCCATTTGTGCTTCTATTTTTCAATTGGCAATCATTATGTCCACCTCAACCTTCACTATTGTTGATTACAATAATTGTTACTACTACAATGTATTCATAAACTGTCATGCATTGGACGTTAAAAAGACCTTGACTAGCCATATTTAGCATCGACTAATTCCCTATGGACTATGAGTTTTTCCAAACTTCCAAGGATAGGAGGGAGAAAACTTTTCTCAAATAAAAGGAGTTATTATGTCAACCTCTATCCATGTAGTCATTTTTTCTCATAGATATGCATAATCAAATTGGTGTTTGGATGCAATACGCCTCAAGCCCATTGAGTGTTCATGGATAGAGCAAGTCAAAGGAGTCTATGCTCGAGCCCTACACAACCTCGAAAATAAGATTACATACGACTCTCAATCGTGTTACAACTACACCACTAATGAAAAATTAGATAAATTCTCCTTTTAGAGTTGCAAAGATAAGTGGGTTAAATTTGGAGGCATTTAATAGGTTGGAACTTGAGCTCCCCCTCTCTTTAGGATGCTTATTGTATATGAATGGAGTAGTCTAACTATTATACTTTTTTACTTTTATGGGCAATTATTACTAGAATCTGACAATCCAATTATTGGTCAATTCACAATTTTCAATTGTTTAATTTGCAATTTTGAATGCATATATGGATCCAACACCCTGAAAAACCCCTAATCCACCCATGTTGTGCAATCTCAACCACTGATATATGCAATTCCATCAATTCTTTTAAATTTCTGACCATTTTTTGAGAAAAACTGATCGAAAAACACAACTCAAAAAATTTCAAAAAGTCTAATGTTTAGACTACTCCGTATATGAAACTCAACCTATGGTTTTATTTATTTTGTAACTAACAATGTTATTTATTTTGTTGTGAATAACTAGAGATGCGGGGGTCTTGCCTCTATTTTGCAATAATGCAAGAACTTCCACTTGTATTTCTACAAGAGATGAAATTTGATGAGTAAATTGTTGGTTAACAAGTAATTTAGTCATGAAATAATAGTCATCTTGTACTTTACGATAATGTGTGGACATTTAAAGCTTTCCTTGCAAACACAAAGAGCATCTAGTTGTAGTCCATCATATTATTAGTGACCGTCTTGTCCTTTGCAATAATACATTGGCATCTCCTTGTAGTCCGAGTATCATGGCCCAAATTGGTGAGAGTTTTGTCCTTTGCATGAGAATGTAGGTGTAGTCCATCATAAATTTTACGCACTTTCTTCCTTTTGATCAGACATTTACTTACCAAAATGGAGGACACAATGGCGAGGTGGATAACTACTCGCCGCAGTTAGAGAACATGCTGATGAGGTGGATAATCACTTGTCAATAGTTGATGTGATTTGCGCATTCACATTTCATCGGTTTCTACTTTACATAGATGCTCTTTTGTCTGGCTTCATGTAATTGCTCTAGTTGATTGTGCCTGGTTGTACTGACATTGTTTGATTATAGGTGATTATGGTTGACCATGGTTGACTTGGATCAACAATAGGGCACTATGATTCATTATTGTTGGATATGGTTTGACAATGACTAATGATGGATGAGTATAGTTGATTGTGGTTGACTACAACTTGATTATTCTCACCTTGCTAACTTTGGTTGACAATGTCCAACTATAATGGACAATGGTTGAGTGGCTAATTATGGATGATATTGGTTGATTGTGATTGATAAAGGTTGACTTTGGTTGAATTTTATTAACTATGATTAACTCTAATTGGCCATGATTGATTATGAGTGACTTTGATTGATTACAAATGGCTATGGTTGACTTTTAACCATTATAGTTGACTCCGGTTGACCATGGTTGGTTGTAGGCAACTTTGATCGATTATAGGTGACTATGATCATCTTTAGTTGACTTTATTGAATATGGTAGGATTTGATTGACTATAGTTGAATATGGCTTACTTTATTGATAATTGTTGACTTTTATTGACCTTGGTTGATTATGGTGTAGTATTACTAGTTTGATTGACACTGGTTGACTTTAGTGGTATTTGCTTGACTATGGTTTATTCTTGTTTACTATAGTTGATTATGGTTGAGTGTACTTCATTAGGTGACATTGGTTGACTTTAGTTGAATATGATCAAGTTTAGTCAATTTTGATTGACTATGGTTGCCTTTCATTGATTATAGGTGACTGGTTTGGTATTATTGTCTATGGTTGATGATCGTTGATGAAGGTGGACTCTGACTATGGTTGATGATCATCGACGGAGGTGGACTCTAATTGACTATGGTTGACTATTCCTCATTTTAGTTGATTGCAATTGACAATGGTTGACTTTGTTTCAATGTAGTTGATTGTGCTTAATTGTGGGTGATTTTGATTCACGAGGTTGTGTGTGCCTTTGGTCAAACCTTGTTGAATAAGATAAGGTTTTGTAAGTTATGGTTGATTATGGTAGCAATGGATTCATTGAAATTTATTTTGGTTGACTATGGTAGTAGTGAAAGGCACTTTCTACAATTGAAGAGATTGTCACATCCTTCCCCATATGTTGGCCCGATATATTATTTTACAAAACTAAAAATAAAATAATAATAAAAACGCTCACCGTAACTACTTGAGTTCCAAGTTTCAAAAGCTCCCTTCTACTGTCCTTATTTGGTTGCGCTGCAAAATTGGTAAAACTTCATTCTCATAAAACCCAAATTCCTCTTCCTCAATACTCCAATACTCGGTCTCCACTAAAGATATGGAATTTTTGACACTCTATTTTGTATTTTTATTTCTATTTTGTCATTATGTGAATTAAAATTTTAAAAACCATTCCACAACTAAGTTCCTCCCAAATAATCCTCTTAGATAATTTTTTCCTTAGACTTTGTTTTTTACATATACATTTTGTTTCAACTCCGAGAAGTATAAAAACTCCAATAATATTGTTTCGACATAAATATAAAAATTCTTACGAGTATAAAAAAAAATTTAGTACGTGTTTGATAGCATACTCTATACCTATTCCATAATAACGTGGCAATAACATTGTACATGGTTAAATAATTAGATTTTGGGAAAAAACTTTTGATTAGATTTATGAATGAATTGATTTTGAGAATCATATTTTTTTCAAATTAAATTTTATTTTATTAAATTTGAATAAAACTTTTTGAATGTGATTTTGATTGGTGAGAAGAAGAAAACTTATAAATCTTATAAATCTCAATGTAGGGTGTTGTTATGCCACATATCTCTTCATTTATGTCTCCTTTGGTCTATCTTCCACTTTACTAGTTATAATTGGAAGCTTTACCAGGTTAGGATTTTTGCAAAGTTGTATTTATTAAAGGGTAATGTTTAAATCAAAATTTTAATAGAAGGGTTAATTTATTATCAACACTTCATTGTTGAAGGACATAATTTTATACAAAACTTTTTCGATAGATAGTTTAAAGATTCAAAAAGTAAAAAAAAAATTGTTTGACGAATAAAAAAAATACAAATTCCAACCTTGATGGCATCTCGGCAGCTCAATATTTATTAATATTATATAATTAATTGATGTCATAAAACTCTTATGACAAAAAAGTGCCAAGGTAATTTCAATAGCAAAAACTAGGAGTGTCAAGGCAATTTCAACGAACGATAGATTTTAGCCTTCGACCACATTATGCGTCGCGCCAACGACCAGCATTAGGAGATGGGGAGGACACGTCACATGAGGACCTTTGGTTGCTTGAGAGAAGACGTTTGTGGTTTATATTCGTTGTATCTCCCTAAACATGATGCCACCGAATTTCCGCCTAGTTCACCTCACGGACAATCCTTTTATTGGGCGATGGCCGACCATGACCACTACTTTGTCAGATTTAACATTCCTTACACGGCAGAGCATCTTGTCCTTTACTTTACAGTTGGACCAATTTAAATTTATTAAAATCATAATAATATGTTTATATCTTGTCCTTTACTTTACAGTTGGACCATATGGAATTGAAGAAAATTATGGAATAAAGTTTGAGTCCATAACCTTTTGGTTTTGATAGGACATCTTGTGGTGTTCCACATCACGTGGTGGCCATTTCTCTCTTTATGCATTTCGGCATCTTGACTACTCAGCCAAAGCGTTGGAACCCAAAATTCCGTTGGTTGGTGTAGTAGAGAAGACGTTTGTGGTTTCCACCGAGTTCCCCTAGGGATATGAAGGCCTGGTTTCCACCTACTTCACCTCACCGACAATCATTTTATTGGGCGATGACCGAACATAAGCACTACTTTGTCGGATTTAGCATTCCTTACACGGCAGAGCATCTTGTCCTTTACTTGCACTCCGTACTGCAGTCCATGTGAAAGCGTCTTCACCACACAAAGAATCATTTTATTGGGCAATGGCCGGCCAATATCATTACTTTACAGTTGGACCATATAAGAAAATTATGGAATCAAGTTTTAGAGTCCATACCCAGAGTAGGACATCCTCTGGTGGTCCACATACTGTACGCGGTGGCCATTTCTCATGCGTGTCAATTTATGCATTTCAGCATCTTGACTACTCAGCCAACGCGTTGGAACTCCGTACTGCAGTCCAGTCCGTACTGCAGTCCATGTGAAAGGGCAAGCAATATCGGCGAGCAATATCCAGTTGGAACTCCGTACTGCAGTCCAGTCCGTACTGCAGTCCATGTGAAAGGGCAAGCAATATCGGCGAGCAATATCCAGTTGGAACTCCGTACTGCAGTCCAGTCCGTACTGCAGTCCATGTGAAAGGGCAAGCAATATCGGCGAGCAATATCCAGCCTACTGCAGAGTCTTTAAGACTCTGCAGGCTGGATGGCGGTGCTACCAGGGTCGTGCAGATCGGATGATGGATGCCAATGGGTATGATGTGCATGGTGCGGGTGCCATACCATGCCAGTTATCTTTTCCGACCTTCTCTTTCGCCTTAGATTCCCGCAACCATTTTCAGTCCGTTTCGAATCCAAACGCCGTCTCCGTCTCTATTTCCTTGACTCTCGTCGTTTGCCGATGCAATCTGATCCAATACCAACGGACCTGCATAGCATTAAACACTGTCAGCTCCATAAGCCCAAAGCGTCTGCATAGCATTAAACATTGTCAGCTCCATAAGCACCGACAGACAGTCCTGTGAACCGTGAGAGGACTGCAAAGCGTGAAGGGACTGTAGAGTCAATTTGAATTTGAATCTGAGCGGGCTCATTTGAATTTGAATCTTGAATCTGAGCGCTCATATTCAAATTAGTATATCAATTTAATATTCAAAATATACAAGATAAAGAGTAATATAAAATATATATTTGTAATTGAATAACACAAAACAAAAAACAAAGTATAGTAAGAGTACAGCTCTGATAAATAACATAGAGTGTAGATCTAAAGAATCGAGCTGAGTTTTTGAATTGCACCCAAATATTATCCAAAAGATTGGATCTGGATATAGAACTGTATAGAACTGTATTTAGTTGTGAATGGAGCATATATGCATTTTAGTTTTAGAGCAGATCTATCTATAATGGAAGTAGTTACTTCGAGTTGGATTTAAAAATAAATTAGGAGTAGGAATTTATTTTATGTTCAAAGATAAGATGTGGAGCTCTACTTTGAGGGAATTGAATCAGGGTGGGAAGAATAACAAACATGTTATCCAACAATTCATTTTATAAAGTAGTAACCAAATGAAAAAACCATATTAAAAAATGAAACAACAAATGGATGACAAATAATTATAAGAAAAGATATATAATAATTTGGTCCTGAATAATTTAGAATTAGTCGTAGAAGAGTTAAAAACAAGTTACTATTGAAATTGTAACATATCTCATAAAATCAAAGAGGTTCATAAAGTAATTGAACATAAAGTAGGTTAATATGGAAATATCTTCAAAAGGTAAAAGAAGCTAAGAAGGAACAAAAATGAGTAGTAATTATAAATAGAAAACAATTATTTGTAATAAAGAGAAATAAATAGAAATTTGACAAAAGTGGGATCCTCTCTTTGAATGTCATAGTTTTCCATAGTGTAAAGGCTCCAAGTTAAGTCGGATTCTTGGTGAAATTGATATTATTTTGGTTGTTGAAACTTAGGAGCATGAAGAATTTAGGGTCCGTAATATAGATGGTTTTGTTTTGTGGTCAATATAGAATAATAAATCGTCTTGTAGAGGGAGTGGATGCATAACTTTTTATGTAAGGAATGAAATTTCTCCTTACATTAAGCTTCACAAGAAATATCTCTTCAACTAGTACATATGGATGGATATTTTATACACTAACACTAAATAAATATATTTAGCAATATATTATTTTGCACCTATAAATTCTACTTTTGTAAGAAAAACAATTTAAATAATTTTTTTCCATAAAATGGCTTATATCATAATATTTTGAATCTAAGAAATGAAGGTAATATTAATACTAGAGAAATGAGTAATTAAGCTATAATCCTAAGGGATATCTCCAACCCTAACCCTCTATGGTTAGATGAGGACCTAGAATTATCTTGTAGATATGAAAGAGATTTTGAAGATTGATCAAACTTTGTAGTTGCCAAGTGTTGGCGTCGGAAGTCACTCCTGGATTGCGACGGGAGAAGAGCCCAACGCCCATCAGTTTATGTCACGAATAAATTTAATGAGTGATCAAATGGGTAGAGACCCAGGAAGGTATCACTCTAACTCAGGGACCAGGCCTGGTACGTAAAGAACAAAGGAGGTCTTGATCTAACTTCCGTCAGTGAGTTGATTGTAAAATGGGTAGATGGAAGACTTGGTGAGATGAGTGAGCAAGACTACCTCGGGCATCAGGCCTTCAACAGCTTGAGGAAGAAAAGCTCAGAATGCAAGATCCTCTTGGTTCTGAGTTTCGGGAAACTGAATGGTGACTTGACTGGATCCTCCAATTCCAAATCATTCAGCGTTGAGAAAATACAAGAACTGATTAGAGACAATGAAACTATTACAGTGATCCAACCTACATCATCCTATAACAGCGCAACTTGATTGGATCCTCCAATTCCGAGCTGTTCTAAAACAGTGTAAACAAAGAGAAGGAAAGAAGCTGACATCCATAAGGCAAGAAGTCTCAAGTGCCAATACATAACCAGAGCAACTAGTGCTTCGTTTAAACTTTACAATCAGGAGCCTAGCTCAACCATCGATAGATTCAAAAATGGTCAACATGCCTACATATACTCAAAACAAAACAACAACAGCAAAAACGAGAAACTGCATTAAAAACATTTCATCTGCATGTCTTATGGCAGTCTGCGCATGCAGACTCTGGACGATCATGCACTTATGACAGACGCAATCAAACTCCTAACTGTCCTGCAGATGAATCGACATGATTTTAATCCTTTTCCGTACTTTCCATTTATGGCGGAGACAATGTCTAACCACCTCCAACCACTTCAATAACTTCTTTCTTGGGATCAGGAACAATCTGGGTCAACTCTGCCCTCTGGGACGTGGAGGTCTTCTCATGGTGCCACCTGGATCAGCTGAACGGTCTAATGGATAGGTCATGGAGGATCTGGCATGCTTGGCGTGGAAAGGAGAAAGGGAGAGATCACGGAAACAACAGGGGTGAGACACATGGCAAGAAGAAGAGGCGAAGGTGACGGGATAAACTGGTAATGGGGAACACATTATTTATGGGAGGCTGACGTGGAAGGGAGTGTGACAGATGTCGGAGGGCGAGGAGGGGCCAAAGGGAACGGGCCCCGCCACACGGTCAAGTGGAGAACAGATGGCAGGAAGAAAATGGAAAAGAAGGTGACACGACAGGAAGGGTGTTAAAAAACAGGACCACGGAGCAATAAAATAAAACAAATGCAGAAATAAAACACAGAAGACACACAATACAAGAGAGACACAGATATACGTGGTTCACCCAGTGTGGACTACGTCCACCAGAGAAATTGCCAGGTCCTTCCTTTGTTATTATCCAGCAAATGAAGGGATACAACCTACAACAAAACCCGCTGTAACTTCCTCTTCTTTCTCTCACAGTGTCCTCTCTCAGAATACAATATTCACCCGCATACATAGCCGTAATACATTTCCCTCATAAAAGAGGGTTGCCTTCTAGGGAAAAAACCCTAACATAATCTCTACCGTTAGATCTGCGACCTTATAATGAACGGTCCAGATTTACAATGAAATTACAATATACTTTTATAAGGCAATTTTTGCTTCGGGGGCTTCACCCCCGAACCCCCGCTGGGGGCACGCTTGCCCCCAGACCCCCCGGACCCCGCAGAGGGGGTACCCCCCTTCTGCACTCCCCCACGTGGAAGAGTGTACATACTTCTGGGGTGTAAATACTTCATGGGGTATAAACACGGCTGAAAGCAAGGACCTCTGAATCAGGAAGATAATCAGGCTCCACAACCAACAATCTCCCACTTGGAGACTGATCTCAACAACTCCACCGCTGCTGTATATGCTGG
>JASDQU010229921.1:0-10869 GCA_032191745.1 Picea mariana | reverse complement strand
CAATAATAGATAAAATAAATCTAATAGAAGTTAACTTGGCAACAAGAGAAAAAGTCTCACCAAAGTCAATTCCCTCTGTTATCACTGAGTAAATTGTTGGGCTGAGAAAACAATCTACACAGGTAACCTACAAACCAACTTTAAGGCTGGAAGCTAGCCCTTCCAATCTAGAGAGGGATCTCTCTGAGGCTTGATCTCTGATAGATAGATATTTTTTAAACTAATGGCTAGGTTTAGATGATTGAGGTAATTTTTTCAAGGTTTTTTAGCAAGGAGGTATAGTATCTCTTGGGCTATGGAGTCAACCCTTGAAAACAAATGAAAAAAAATGACTGGTAGGTGGAAATTCCCAAAGGAACAAAGGCTAAATAAGGTTATGAACTTTTAGTTTTGAGTTTGATTAAGTAGGGTGGAAGAGGAAAAGAAACACATAACAGAATTAGAGCACCATGGAAGATGAATTCTGACCTATTTAAGAAGAGAAACATAGTTTAAATCACTTGAGTCTAAAGCACCATTAGATGAATTCTAGACCCTTTAATTATTCAATTTAAACAGAATAAAAGTGAATATGAAAGTAAGGACACAAGAAGTACATACAAAGATAAGATTACAATCTTCAAATCACCACCATTAGAATCTTTTTCATAAAAATTTCAAGACTTCTACATTTGTATTTCTTTCAGATTCAAAGAAAATTACAATGAGGATTAAAATATCTATACTTCTTCCAACTCACGCTTCTTTACATCAAAATGATCAAATATATAGAATCCCATTGCCACACTAGGCTGCTAGGAGTCAAACTACTGCTGCCTACAATGGTAGATCTGGTTACATTGGAAGAGAACAATTCCTAAACAACTTTACTAAAAATAGTAAATTCATTTGACCGCCTTTAATGCAAAACAAAAATATCTTATACAATCATATATATGAGTACAATTCGAATACGATGTTGTGATGAGTCACCAAGCACATCTGGAAACCACTCTGAGGCATCCCATGTGTTGTTGAACAACTCTGGCACCTTTGCGTAGCAAACTGGAATTATTGTTGCACAAACACTACCTAAAGCATTTGCGTAGTAGACTCCATTTTTGTAATTCGTGTAGATCCAGATAGAAACAAGTGTCTGGGGGACCTGTGTTTGCTTCAAGACTCATATGCCAATCATCTCCCATTGTTCTTGATAATCATGTGTGCCTACAACATTTGCGCAACGAGGAATCGCTACATAAGTGCTGTGTATGACAGTTTACCAGTCTAAACAACTTCAATGTTCAAGAAATGTTTATGCTCTCATCCTTGTGAAACCTTTCTCTAATATCAAAATGCATATTTTCCACAACTATTATGATATGAACAAAACTTGAGATAGTCACATACCCAAAAATACAAAAATGTGGAGTTTCTTCAGTCATATTTCTGCTACTTCTACAAGTAGTTCTAGTCTTCTTCTAGTTTCATCATTCAATTGCATCTTTTGTTTAAGGTACCTATTTTCCTTCCTTAGTGTTAAGTTTTGTACCTTCAAATTTCCCACTTGCCTAAATAGGGCTGCATTTCTTTTCAATTTTGATTGGGCACTAGAAAGGGCTACACATGCATTTTCTCTAGATGGTTTGCATTCTTTAAAGTGCTTCATGGATATGTCATTTGGTATCCTCTTTTCTTTCCTGAGCCGAATGATTTGATCTTGAGATTCCCTTAATTGCTTATTGAGTCATCTTATGTTCTTTTTTCCTTCTGTGGGAGAAATAAGAGGTCTTTCACTTGCTGCTAGCTTGCCCTGTATATCTAGACTATTCTTCTTGGCTGAGGATCTTGTTAGAGGTGATGTAGGCTCAACTAAAACTATGCTCTCAGGGATTTGCATGACTTCCTTCCCCTTTGACCTTTCATTCTTCGGCTCTGCTTTGTTTTATGGTGTTTTTTACTCATAATCCTTCTCAACTAGCTTCTATTTCAATTCTCTATTCTCTTAATAAAACTGAGCTATCACATGTTGAGCCTCTCTGAGTTGTTGTTGCATTCCCATAAACTTTTAGTCTTTCTCTCCTGATTTACCTTGTTATTCATCCATCTCCTAAGTTGCATCCTCAACAAACTTTGTCTGCACTATGGGTATGGGAAGCCTCCTAGCAGATGACCTTGTGACTGTTTTACTGGGAGCCTATTTCTCCTTGGGCTCATAGGTGAATAATAGCCTCCTACCTTTCTTCAGAACTGGCTGGATTAGTGAATATCTTTCAATCTCCTTTCCTTTTCTCTTTCCATGTTCTACAACATCTCTTCTTTCATGACTTGAGCTATTAGATGTCATTCTTTCAGCAAACAATGGTGTATCTCCTTTGGGGTCTAGGGGGGTATTTGTTGATGCTAAGAAAGAGTCCCAATCCCTATTCAGTTTTATAAGATCCTCAACCACTAACAACTTTACCAAGGAGAAATGGAACAATCTACTCTTAAGCTGGCCAACCCTGGCTTGGACTTTGTTTTCCATTTTTCCTAGGCTTCTATACAAGTAAAATGGTAAGTTTAGGGGGATTTTCCCTGTGAAATGCATGAGGAGCCTTATCTCGTATTGATATACCCTGTCAAACCTACCCTCACAAGTAAAATACCTTTGGATTAATATAAACAACTTCTCATAGGGTTCCAAAACATACTCCTTGGGAATAGTGGCACCAATTTTATGATTTCTATACCGAGGTTTGAGGAAATCAATATAAAACATAAGATCCAGAGGCATACCTTTAAAGCATTTCTCTCCCTACATGGGAATATCTATTGCAGTTGATATGGTCTCTTTTGATACTGGAAAGGTGACCCCTGCAATGGCTGTATTGACACCATCAAATTTCAAGAAGAACTCCTTGGTTAGCTACACGTTATATCCTTGGATTCTTTCACAAAATCTCATACACCCAACCTGCTCAAATGACACCTTGTATGTAGGGTCTAAGATTACCAGAGTCAGCTCTTGGGGCTCATATCTCAGCACAATTATTCCCTTGTATTTCTTTTTTTCCTATGATGTCATCTTTGCAAGGTAAATTTCAAAATGTTCAAGGTGAATATATTTTGAAACTCAATAGGAAAGCTTGCGCAACAAATTAACAATGCTAGGGTTTATCTTGACTAAGAGTAACATACCTTTGTGGTATGAGAGGTGAAATATTCAAGGGATAGACTAGCATAATCAATGGTCTCAAAAGGTTTTCGCATAGTGACAAAGGTGATTCAAGGGATGCGCAACAAGAAAAAAGAAACAATGTTTGCGTAGCGAATGATAGCAATAGGTTTTGCGTAGTGAGGGAAATTTGCACAACGTTTTTGTAGTGAGGGAGATCGTTTGTGTAGAAGAGGGCTTTGAATATTCCTCGAGAGGTTATGGCTCATGCACAGGTCGTGAATGCAATGAAAGTAAGCAAAAGGTGGAAAATATGCATACATGAGTGGATAAGGGGCAAATTTAAAAGGAAAGTACTTGTCCAAAGATGACAAGACCTCTCAAGCCAATTTAAGTAACTTGCGCAACAAATTTGAGGAGCACACACCTGTTTGAAGCTTACCAATAGTACAAATGACATGGAGTGTAATCATTGTCCCTTTTATGACCTCATCAGGTGTGATGATGAACCATGATACCTATTTTGATATGACCTTCATCCCTAACCTATGACTCGACCTTGACACATAATTTCCCATTTTGTGACATGATTTTAAACTTAGGGACACAAGGACCTTGACAAATATTTCAACATAATGGACTCTTATACCCCTTGATGGTGTATGATGAGATAAACACAACACTTTTTGACTCAACCTATGACTTAACTCTCTATTGACATGCATATTACCTTTATTTGATCAATGACTTTATGAAAAACAGAGTTACTATGACTCATTTATGAATGCCTTGGTCTTCCCAAGACCAGGGCATGACTCTGAAAACTCTGGACAAACTCTAACTCTAGCTATGAAAATAATGGTGCTAACAGCTGGCTCTAATGGGGATGTTATCCTCCCTATGAGGTAACAAAGAAAAATAGACCATGTGCCTGATCATTGGGCTTTATTTGACTCAAAAAGACTCCAAACTAATAATCAAACTGTCTAACAAAACTTGACACAATAAATCAACTAAACTCATCATAAAGTTAATGCCTTCACTTCGAGCTTCAATTTTCTGTTGATTATTGACTTCAACTGCTTTATCTGGAAAAAAAAAATGGTTATTTACAATGAAATGGAAAAACTGAAATATTTTCAAGAAAGGTAGTGTTTGAGAAACCTGCCATTCACAGGGCCTCCACCAATGATATTTCCATCGAGCTCCTGCAGTAAGTAAGCATTTCTCCCATGGTATGCAACAATCCTGAATGGTCCCAGCTAGAGGTGGTCAAACTTTCCATGCTTCCCTTTATCTTCATTTCTTTCATCCCACTTAAGCACCATATCATCAACCTTAAAATCATCATCCTTTGTATGTCTGTCAAAGGATTTTTTCATTTTGTCTCGATGCAATTGTGAGTTGTTGAACACTTGTTCTCTCATTTTCTGCACGTGGATCAGTTGCTTTTTTCCTTCTTTGAGCATAATTTGGTTCAACTTCTTGTTCTTGCAGCAATTTCATCACTGGCATTCCTAATGATGTAGGAAAAATTGCCTTTGTACCATATACAATCTGAAAAGGTGATGTGGCAATAGACATCTTGGTAGTGATCCTATCAACCCACAATGCATAGATAAGTTTCTTGTGCCAATCCTTTTTATTTTCTTGTAGAAGCTTCTTAATAATTCTTGTCAATATCTTGTTGGATGACTCAACAAACCCATTACCCCTTGGGTAATAATCTATGGAATGACCAAGGGTTATGTTGTAATCACTCCAAAATTTCTCCATTCTCTTGGACTTGAATGTTGCTGCATTATCAGTGATGATTTTGATTGGACAACCAAACCTAGAAATAATATTGATTTCTAGAAATTGAATGATAACAACATCAATAGCTTGCCTTGTTGGAACTACTTGAATCCATTTGGTGAAGTATTTTGTGGATGCCAATATCCACCTATGTTGAGTTGAAGAAGGGGGTGAATCTCTCCTATGAAATCAAGGCCCCATTGCCTAAATGGTGCTCCAATAGAAATAGGTTTTAAAGGCAAGGGCTGCAACTTCCTTTTTCCATCAAATATTTGGCATTCATGACAGCTTGAGACCTCCTGGTACACATCAGAAAAAATGCTAGGCCAATAAAACCCCGCTCTCAGTATTTTATGCACAATGGTTTTCCAGTAATGGTGACCCCCACAGTCACCTTTGTGGAATTCTTCAATGGTCAGTTTGACATCATATTCAAACAAACAACTAAGCAGCATCCCCCCTAGGTCTTTCCAAAGTAAAGATCCATTTAGAATGCATAATTTTGTTTCCTTCAACTTCAAAAACCTAGCCTTTTTTTTTCTTAATTCAGGAGGAGCTTGCAAATTTCGTAACACATAAATAATATCAACATACCATGGAGATTCAATAAATTTCCGAGATACTTGTGGGATTGTCTCTTCTACTAAATTTTCTGATAGGTTAGCAATGAAATTAATCCCCAGGACATCATAATTGGATTGTTTCATCAATTTTGCAAGTCCCTGACCTTTAATCAACTTTGTAGGTTTAATTTCGAGGTCATACTCAAACAAGAAAAATATACATTTGCCCCTTCTACCTTTAGGATAAGGATGAGTTAAAATGTCTTTCACAGAATTGCTGGGCACATAAGCAACAACATGAGAATGTCAAATATAAATTCTGAATTCCTCGAGGGCTTTTACAAATGCATATGCTTGTTTCTCCATGATGTCATACTTCAATGGAGAGGCTCTCAAAGTTCTGTTGTAATAGGCTATGGGCCTTAAAATTTTGTTCATATTTTTGCAACAAAACACCAACAATAGTGTGTTTTGAAGCAAAGGAGAACAAGATAAAATCTTTTGAAAAATCTGGACTGGCCAATACTGGTGCCTTGGTCAATGCTACTTTTATATCCTCAAAATATTTCCTATCTTCTTGATTCCATTTTATCTCATTGCCTTTTCTAAGCATGTTAGTAATATGTTTTATGATTTCAGCCAGGTTAGGGATAAACCTTCTCAAAAAATTTACTCTTCCAAGGAAAGACTGTACCTCTTTTTTTCTTCTGGGTGTGCCAATCTTCAGAATTGCTTCCACTCTGTTGGGATCTATCTTTATTCCTTCTTTTGAAATGATATGACCAAGTAATTTTCCCTCTTGCATTCCAAAATTGGACTTTTTGGGATTTAATGAGATGACAAACTTCCTACATTTCTGAAAGACCCTTCTCAAATGTTTTAGATGTTCATCATCAAAATCTGAAAACACAGTAATATCATCTAAATAAATGACAATAAACTTATCTTTCTCATCAACAAAAGCTATGTCCAAGGCCGTTTGGAAGGTTGCCCCTGCATTCATAAGCCCAAAAGGCATTTTGGCATACATGAATGTGCCCCAAGGTGTTGTGAAGGTTGTTTTCTCTTGATCATCGGGATAAAACATGATTTGGTTGTATCCAGAAAAACAATCAAGCATTGATATTTTTTGTGATCCAACCAATTTCTACATAATGTAATCCATCTTGGGAAGAGAATAATTGTCTTTGAGAGACACCCTATTCAGATTTCAAAAGTCTACACACAAGCTGATCTCACCACTTTTCTTTCTAATAGGCACTAGATTAGCCACCTATTTAGAAAATCTTAAAGACACTATGATTTTCCCTATTCAGATTTCAAAAGTCTACACACAAGCTGATCTCACCACTTTTCTTTCTAATAGGCACTAGATTAGCCGCCTATTTAGAAAATCTTAAAGACACTATGATTTTGGAATTAAACAAATTTCTTACCTCTTTCTCAATAAATGGAAACAACAAAGGATTAATCCTTCTCAATTTTTGTTTGAAAGGTTTGTGATCATCCTTTATTGGAATTACATGTTGAATCACCTTAGTATCATAAACCTTCAAATCCTCATAGCTCCAGGCAAAGACATATGGAAAATCCTTCATTGGGCTGATATGTATTTGCTTGATTCATGAACTGGGTGTCTTGGACAGTTTGATGATTTTGGGATCTTCCCGAGTCCCAATGTTGCAATATTCTATGTCCTCATCATTTGCAGTAATTTTAGGATTTCTAGCTACATCATTATTGTGAAAAAACTTTTCCAATGGAACCAAAGCTTTGGGAATGATGTTATTTTTTAGCTACACTATATCTCTATCAAAAATCTGATTTTGAAAACAATCATCATTTGTGAACACAACTACATCCTCTTCCTGGTCACAACAATACTCATCATCAATATTTGAATTGACAAATTTATCAGTCATTTGAAGGAATCTTTTTGCCTGCTTGTCATCCTCAAAAATCTGCCAATACTTAATGTTGTCAGGTACTCCTGGCTTGTGCTTGAATTCAATTTCATACTTTATGTTAGGAAAAATAGGAATCTTGAAAACATAGGCTGAAGTGGCTAGTGCATCAACAACTAGATTTTTGCCCTCTTGGAATCACTGAGAGGTTATATTCTGAAATTTTTTCAAGAAGATCAAGAACTAAATTTCTATATGCCCTTAACCTAGGATGATTTGACTGAGAGATTTACTTTACCTGATTTATGACAAGCTCAGAATCCCCATGTACAACTATTCTCTTTGCACCCTATTCTTTCAAAGTCTTCAATCCCAAAATCAATGCCTCATATTCAACCATGTTATTTGTGCAATCAAAAGCAAATTTACAAGAACAAAGTTTTGAACCAGCTTTGGGAGGAATAATCCAAACACCTGCTCTAGCTCCCTCTTTGCTAGCAGCTCCATCAAAATTTATATTCCATAATTCTTTTCTTTTATGTAAGAGTTTCTCAAGATCAGACACAGATACTATAGGTTCTGGATCAGGGTTTCTTCTAGTGTAGATCTTTTTCGGAGCCATGATTTCTTATTAGAGTTACTTTCTTGCTACCGATATTATAAAATGAAGTCGCCGGAGTAAAAAAAAATCAGCCAATAAAAATGTTTGATTTCTCTGTTACCCTCAAAAATCAAATCTGAAGCTTTAGTCGTTCTCTCCTAGGGAAAATTTTCAATTTTGTCCTCAGTAGCGATGCCAAAATGTTATCACTGAGTAAATTGTTGGTCTGAATTGTTGTTCTGAGGAAACAATCTACAAATGTAACCTACAAACCAACTTTAAGATTGGAAGCTATCCCTTCCAATCTAGAGAGGGATACCTCTGATAGATAAATTGTTTTTAAATTGATGGCTAGGTTTAGATGATTGAGGTAGTTTTTTCAAGGTTTGCTTGAAAGGAGGTATAATATCTCTTGGGATATGGATTCAACCCCTTAAAACAAATGAAAACAATGACTGGTAGGTAGAACTTCCCAGAGGAACAAAGGCTAAATAAGGTGATGAAATTTCAATTTTGAGTTTGATTAAGTAGGGTGGAAGAGGAAAATAAACACATAACGGAATCGAAGAACCATGGAAGATGAGTTCTGACCTATTTAAGAAGAGAAACACAGTTTAAATCACTTGAGTCTAAAGCACCATTAGATGAATTATAGACCCTTTAATCATCCAATTTAAACAGAAGAAAAGTGAAGATGAAAGTAAGGACACAAGAAGTACATACAAAGATTAGAGTACAATATTCATATCACCACCATTAGAATCTTTTTTATAAAAAGTTCAAGACTTCTGCATTTGTATTTATTTCAGATTCAAAGAAAATTAGAGTGTTGGTCTTGTCTTCTTTATTTCTTTGTTCAGGGACAACATCATTGTTACACCCATTAGTATAAGTGCTTCCCAACAACTTGTATAGAGTTCTACACCGAACTCCCCTCTTCAACACGATTGATCCTCGTACCATTTTTCATGTTCCCTTTCCCAATACAATATCCACACCTGCATCATCCAACTTGCTTACAGATAATAGGCTCCTGGCTAGTTTTGGAATGTGCAAAACCCCATGGAGAGTTTCAATCCTTCCATATTTTAGCAAAAACTTAACCCTTCCACGTCCCATGATTTTGGTTGTCGATTCATCACCTAAGAATATATCACCACCATCGTATTTTTCATATTCAAAGAACCACTCCCTATGAGGAATCATATGATATGACACACTTGAGTCGATCAACCATACACCACGATCTGCATGTGTACCTGTAGATTCCAGGTAAACATCACCTCCTAATTTAGTGGATTTTTCCTCCGTTGTGGAAGAGGCATTATCGGATCCCTTTGATTTATCAACCTTCTTAGACTTGAAATATTTCTTATAATGCCATTCTTTACTACACTTCCATCATGTCCTCAAAGATTTTCTTGGAGACTTAGATCTACCTTTAGATTTTGATCTCCCCCAAAAGACTTACCAGGATTCTTGTCTTGGGTACAAACTCTTACAAATAAAGCATCTGTGCTCTGACCATCCATGCTTTTTCGCGTCATCTCTTCAGATAACAAGGATGCAACTACATCCTCATACTTCAATGTAGACTGAGTGGTACTACCAATTGCTACAACCAGATTATCCCAAGAGTTTGGAAAATATCATAATAAATTAATACATGTATCTTCTTCTGTAATCGTAATATTAACATAGACAAGTTGGCTTACTAGCGTATTGAAGGAATTTAGATGATCTATCACATAATTTCCATCTTCCATCCTAAGATGATACAACTTTTTTCGAAGAAACAACTTGTTTGGTAGGGACTTTGATTGATACATATTCCCCAACTTATCCCATAGTTCCTTGGTTGTATATTCTCCCGAGACATTCAACAACAATGAATCTGCCAGACAGATTCAAATAATACTCCTTGCTCTTCTATCCAACTTCTCCCAATATTCCTTCAACATACCAGTAGGTTGTGTACTAGTAGTTTGTGTACCAGAAGATTGTGTACCAGTAGAATGTGTGCTAGTAGTCTGCATACGAGTAAGTTGTGTACCAGGATCCACAACGATCCACAATGATCCATTATTCTTTGTCTACAAGAAGGTCCTCCATATTGAGCTTCCATAGCTCAAAGTTTTTACCGTTGAACTTCTCTATCTCGATTCTAGAAGAGCTCTCCATTCCTCTTTCTACACTCGAATCACCATTGCAAAAGCTGCCACTGAACCCAGGTTTATCACAAACCCAATATAAACTTGATCTATCAAGACCAAGCCAAACCCTCAGCAACAAAGGCGTCCCCCTAAAGCCAATAATGGGCTCTGATACCACATGTAAGTTTTAAACCCGTGAAGTAAAGCGATGCATACAAATTCTTAAGCAAAACATAAATTAATCAATGGCTCATACACACAATACACATATATTTATGTTGGAAACCCTTAAACGGGATAAAACCAACCTTCCTTAGTGCCACATCTTTCAACTCTTCATTTTATTAATTTCACCATTCACAATACAATATATACAATATTTTAGGTATTTTGTCGCTACCAAAACCCTAATCCTTTAATACATGATTAAATTAGAAAATTGCTAAAAATAACAAAATGCGTGTAACAGGGGGGGTCAATCCTGGCCCCCTCTGGAACCCCCCTTGGAAAGCGCCCGACGCACATGACACAAAGGGAGAAAAAAGTTTGGATCACCAAATGCAGTTGTTGAATTTGATGTGCCCACACACACACATGCAAAGAATTTAACACATACCCAACAATTTAGGGATAATTATTAATAATCACATTGAGACATAAACCTTTCAAAGTTTTGAACAAATAAGAAGTTTGTGTGATTCATTGCGAGAATACA
>JASDQU010229918.1:0-17093 GCA_032191745.1 Picea mariana | reverse complement strand
AATGAAGAAAATACACTTCCTGGAAATTTTCCCCAATAACCTATTGTCTCTGCTCGCCAAAATGCACCCACATTCATCCAAACCCACCTCTGTGTGCTTTCTCTTCCAAAAACATATCTTCGTGTTCCACACACAGTCATGTGCTATATTGTCACACAGTTAGCGCAATTGGCGCCAACCTCCCCAAAGATTATGGTCGCATGTGTATTACGTGTCCACAAGTTGAGCTAACTGCTCACCCCCATTGGATGGGCCAAAAATCCATGCACTATCGGTCATATGATAAGTTTTTTGTGGTTTGTGACCAAGGGTTGGTTCAAAGCACCGACCCTTTTTCTGCCCGAACTAACCTTTAGTCGAGTTTAAATACAAGTTTCAAACGTAAGGGTTAAGAACCACTTGTAGGCGAGCTGGTGGCCCAAACTATATGAAGACTTGCCCTTCCAGAGGTCATGGGTTCGACCCCTGTGAGAAAAACCAAAACATTTTACCAATGGAGGGGGTGCTACGTGACGGCCCCTGAGTGGGCCACGTGGCACCCATATATTAGTCCACTAAACTGACATGTGTCGACCACTAGTTGGTCAACGTCATACCTCTGCACGGTCAGCCTAACATCTCACCACTTGCCATGTCAGCCTACCAAGTCACCTTTCCACATCAGCTGTATGGTCATATGGATTCCACGGTCAGCTGCCACATAGCCTATATGAACTGTATGGATTGTACAGTCAACAATTTTGCTTGTTTGGAAAAATAGACAGAACACGATATCTCGCTCATATGAACTCTGTTTGAGCCCGTTCAATTTGCATTGGGATCATGGGGACAAGATCTATGCAATGAATCCATTTTTGAGTAATTTCGAACACTTTGATTTTTGAGCATTTTTTGATCCCCTAGATCACTCCTCCCTATTGGGAAGATTTTGGACGTCAAAAAGACTACTTTTACTCAACTTGTATATGAGGGTACAGTTCCCTCACCTTCCTAACCTCAATCCATTTAGATTTTTTTGGTTTTGTTTCTTTTAGGCCAACATTCCCTCATTTTGAAGTTCTTATCTTTCTGTCAAGGATTGTATCCTCATGCAATTTTGAAAGATATTCTAGAGAGAATTCATTTATGGAAGGAATCAGAACATGCTCTCCTTGATCATCAATCAAAGGAGGCTCATACAATCTCAAATTATCAACATTAACAACTGCATACATTTGCATATAAGGAGGCAAATCCAAATGGAAGGAATTGTTACCAATCTTTTTAAGAATCTTGAAAGGTCCATGTCTAATTGGTTTCAACTTTTTACCTTCTTTAAGCCTCTCTTTGATAATGTAAAGCCAAAATTCATCTCTAACTTGGAAATTGTGATCAACACGATGCTTGTCATGTCATTTCTTGTACTTGGCTTGGCTATTTTCCAACTGTTCTTGTACCATTTGATGCACTAATTGGTTTTGTTCAATGAGCTTCTTTGCTCTATCAATGTCATAATGACCATCAATCGCAATATCCTTTCCAAAGATAAAATCTAAAGGAGATTTTGGCAAATAGCCAAAACATGCCTCAAATGGAGATGTTTGAGTTGATGAATGCTTAGCCCGGTTATAAGCATGATGAATGTAGTGTAGGTGCTCATCCCAAAGCTTAGGATGTTTTCTGCAATAACCACGAAGAAGATTTACTATTGTTCTATTCACCAATTCTATTTGACCATTAGTTTGTGGATGAAATGTCATGCTCTTTTTCAACCTCATGTCCATGAGTTCCCATAAGCTTGATCAAATGTTCCAAATAAAACGAGAATCTCAATTTGAAATAATGGATTTGGGAAACCCAAAATGTACCCATACATGTCGAAAGAACATTCATGTCATTTGTTCAGCTGTAACCTACTTCTTACAAGGCATCAAAATACACATTTTGTTGAAATGATCAACCACAACATAAATATAATCATGATTCTTTTTTGACATAGGTAATCCTCCTACAAATTCCATGGAAATGTTTTCCTAAGGACGGGAAGGAACTGGAAGTGGAGTATACAATCCTAACTTTTTGTTGCTAGGCTTACTTGTATCACATAAATAACATCCTCTTACATATCGTGAAACAATATCATTCATTTTAGGCCAATAGCAATACCTTTGCCAATTAGCCATCGTCTTGCCTACACCAAAGTGGCCAACAATAAGAGAAGAATGTGCTTCCCTTATGATGTTGATTCTTTCACCCTGTGGAATACATAGCTTGCCAATGTGATACACAAGTTTATCATGCACATGGTAATCCAATTCCTCAACTTGGTTAGAATGACACAAAGTTTCATAAACATCTTTAAAATCAGCATCTAAAGCATATTGTTCAACATATCTCTCATGCATGATAAAATTATGCTTAAGAATAAATGAAGCACTAAAAACAGGCCTATAAATCATATCAACAAATTTGATACAAATGCCTTTCTTATACTTGATAACCAAGTGGAATTGTTGTAGGAAACCCATCCATCTGAAGTGCCTTGCTTGTTGTAGCTTTGTTTGTGATTGCAAGTATTGCAATGGTTGATGATCTTTGTGAATAATAGTTTCTTTTCCCAACAAATAGTTTTTCCACTTTTTCACACTTTTCACCAATGCATACAACTCCTTGTCATATGAAGGATAATTAATCACAACACCATCAAAAGTTTCAGAATGATAACAAATAGGATTACCATGTTGCAACAAGATTTCTCCCATGGCATAGTTACTTGCATCTATTTGTATCTGAAATGACTGTCTTAAATTAGGAAGTGCAAGAATTGGAGCTAAACTAATTTTCTCCTTCAATGCATAAAAAGCTTTTTGTTTCTTGCCTCCCCATTGGAAAACTTGGTTAATGCTTTTCACTGCATGTAATGGAGTTGCAATTGAAGATAAGTTAGCAATAAACTTTCTCCAATGTTGGGTTGCTCCCAAAAATATTCTTACCTTTGTTACATTGTTGGGCTTGGGCCAATCCAAAATGACTTTGACCTTTGAAGGATCTATTTTCAGTTCTCCTCCTCCAACAATATGTCCCAAGTAAACAAGTGAGGTATTTCCAAACTCACATTTAGAAATATTTAAAATCAATTTTTTTTTTGTTTAAGACATCTAAAACTTGCTTCACATTCCTAACATGTTCTTCACGAGATTTTTGAAATATCAATATGTCATCCAAGTATGCAATTACACAATCATCAAGAAAAGGCCTTGAAACATTATTCATAACTCTCATGAATTTTGTAGGAGCATTACAAAACCCAAATGGCATAACCATCCATTCAAACAAACCTTTCTTTGTTTTGAAAGATGTCTTCCATGTGTCTCCTTCAACAATCCTAATATGATGATAGCCACTTCTCAAGTCCAACTTTGTGAAATACTTAGCATCTTTCAATTGATCAATCAAATCATCAATTCTAGGAAGAGGGTAATGATTCTTTACCATAATCTTGTTCAAGGCTATGAAATCTACACACATGTGCCATGTACCATATTTCTTTGGTACTAAAACAATTGGTGACCCACATGGTGATGTTCTTGGCATGATAACCACTTTTTCAAGCAACTCTTGGATTTGTTTTTGAATTTCAACATTCTCCATGACTGACATCATGTATATGCCAATGTTTGGAAGAGGAAAATCTTGCCGCAATTGGATCTCATGTTGGATACCTCTTTTAAGAGGCAATTCTTTTGGTTCCTAAAACATCTCATCGTATTGGTTAACAACTTCATATAAATTATATTTTAAGTTTGCATCACATCCTTGCAAAGATTCTTTTTAAACATTGTCTTTGGGTTAATCATCAAGAGTACAAAATTCTTACTATCATTGGCTAATATCTTCATTTGTCCATCATTTACAAGTGACAAATTCAACTTCTTTGTATGTACTCTAACAATGTACTCAACAACATTTTTAAACAAATGGTATTTGTTCTCATGATGATGAAATATGGCTCTCCTATCATATAAATATGGGCTTCCCAACACAATACCACAAGAATCCAATGGAATAACATCAAGATCTACCTCATCTATAAAGTTTGCAGTGATGAAAAATCTAAGTTTACATCTTTTTGTCACATGCAATTTGGCATTGTCACATATACAACCTAGAGGATATGGTTTAGGATGAGGATTTGTTTACAAATGAAATTTCTTGATGGTGCCTTCAGAAATGAAGTTTGCTTGAGAACCAATATCAAATAGAGTATCTATCTTGGTATGATTTGAAGTTACCCTTACGTGGAAAAGATCTATTCTTTATTTTTCATGTTGATTTGCATTGAGGCTACTACTTGAAGAACTAGTACTGGCAATAGAGTCCTTACCTTGAAAACCCATGATTGTGATTCCTATTTCATCTCCAGAATTAGATCCTAAATCATGTTGTATAGTTGCAACAGTCTTTGGTTTCATTTTGTTGTTGAACTATTTGGGTCTCATTTTAGGATGAAGTTTCCAACAATGGTTTTCATCATTGCCATATTTTGAACATTGTTTACATGCGATTTTTTCTCCCTCTTTCTTGACTGAAGCATTCTTCTTTGCATTTCCTTTGAATTTATTCTTTCCTTTGTCTCCACTGTAGAATGGCTTCTTGTTGCCCTCTTGAGGAGCATTCTTCCCTCTTTCTTCTAAATGAGTTGCATGTACACAAACTTCATCTATATTTGTAGGGTTAAACATGAGAATTGTGTGACTCAAGTAGCTATGCAATCCTCCAATGTATTTGAGTAAAGTTTCTTGAGAAGATAAATCTATACCCAAAATGAAAGATATTCTTCTAAATTCTTGAGTGTAGTTTTGCACACTTTTCCCTTTAGCTTGCCTAAAGTTTTGCCAATTCATAATAGCTTTTTTCATGTATTCTAATGGATAAAATTTCCTTTTAATTGCAACAATAAAATCATTCCAAGAGGATAAAACTTTACCATGCTTCTTCATGTCCTCTTGAGTTTTGGATTCCCACCAAATGAGTGTTGCACTTTCCAATCTAAGAGAAGGAAGTTGAATCTTAGTTTCACCATCTTGGATTCTTTGTATCCTACAATACAAGTCAATCTGACGAATCCATTGTACATAGACAATTGAAACTTACTATCAAGCTTAAGAAAAGGAGTTTGTGGAGGAATTTTACCATGTTCTTTTGAAGAATTTGGAGGTGGTTGTGAAATGGTATAAGAAGTGGAAGATGGAGGTGAAGGAGGTGGAGTGTCACCATTTCCTTTTGGAGTCTTATCACCGTTATGCTCATTACCTTTTGGAGGATTTGATATTTCTCCTTGCAACCTTGTATTCCTTTCTTCAAATAGAACTTTCACCATTTTTCTCATATCATAAAAGGATTTTTCGAAAGTTTCCTCTTCTGAAGTAGGAATTTCATTACTCTCCACATGAGCCATACTTGGTGAATGCCTCCTTGTAGATTGAGGTGAATTTATGATTCTCCTTCTTGAAAGTTGAGAACTTATCTCTACAAGTTTCCCTTATCCTCTTGTGAGCTTCAACCTTGTAAGCATCAGAAAACAAAACACTTGCAAACAATCAAACCTTCAAAAACCTTTTCTATGATACCAACTTGATCTGAAAATTAAAAAGGTTTGTGTATAAAATTTGCAAGTGGAAAATGTATGTGTCTTGGGAAATTGGATCAAGTTGAAAGCACAAAAAATTATTGAGTTTTTTTATACTTGAAATGAACAACATAAATAGACATAAACAACCATCAAAATAATCACATAACACAGAAAAATAATAAAGGAGTTCAACCCTCTCTTGGGATACATCTCATGGTCTAGCTTCCAATGGATCATTTTCATTATATTCTCAAAGTGTTAAAAAAAAATCTTCACTATGCTCAGAATGAAAAATAGATGGCTCCAATGGCTCAAGAATGTCCAAAAATCCCTAGTTGGGCTCTTTCTTTACCTAGTTTGGCCAAAAAATGAAGAAAATACACTTCCTGGAAGTTTTCCCCAATAACATGTTGTCTCTGCTCACCAAAATGCATCCACAGTCATCCAACTTGGCCTCTTCATGCTTTTCCATCCAAAAACCTAGCTTCGTGCTCCACACACAGTCGTTTGCTAGATTGTTGCATAGTTAGCGCAATTGGCAGCAACCTCCCCAAAGTTTCTGGTCGCATGTGTAGTACGTGTCCACGGGCTGGGATAACCACCCTCCCCCATAGGCTGGGACCAAAAACCCCACGCTATGGATCATATGATAAGGTGTTTTGTTTTGTGACCAAGGGTTGGGGCCAATCCCCGACCCTTTTTCCACCCAAACTAACCTTTAGTCAAGTTTAAATACAAGTTTCAAATAGGTGTTAAGAACCACTTGTAGGCAGGATCGTGGCCCATCCTACACAAATAATTTCTTTGCTAGAGGTCATAGGTTCGCCTACGTGGAGCCAAACCCAAAAATTTTACTAATAGAGGGGGTTCCATGTGGCGATGCTTTAGTGGGCCATGTGCCACCCATATATTGGTCCACTAAACTAACACGTGTCGACCACTAGTTGGTCCACATCATACCTCTGCATGATCAAATTTCCACATCATCACCTACCACATCATCCTGCCAATTCACCTTGCCACATCAGTTGTATGGTCAGGTGCCATGTGGCCTGTACAGACTATATGAACTATACAATCAACAATTTTGCCTATTTGGAAAAACGAAAAGAACGTGATATATCCCTCATACGAACTTCGTTTGGGCCATTTAAGTTGTGTTTGGATCGTGAGGATGAGATCTATGTAATGAATCCATTTTCAATCAATTTCAAACATTTGATTTTTGAGCATATTTTTATCCCCTGGATGACTTCCCTATGTTCAACACAGCTACAACAGGGCTCTCCATAGCTCCATCGGTCATATCCCATTTCAGGTAGGGATGGGATTCCAACCCTTGAGTCCCATTGATGTTGAACTAACACTTGTAACCACAAATCCATAGTCTTCCCATGTTCATTCTGAGGCCAAAAAATCCACCAGATTCATTGAGCAAATTCAACACATCCGCCAATAGGTCCATGAGATTTTGTAGAAAGTCAATGCTAACTACAAGAAGCGCCATGATCAATAATGGGTACCACACTAGTTTCAGGTGGGAGACAAGGTATGGTTACATTTGTAGAAATATCTCCTTACATGGCTCCATCGGAAGCTTTGCCCACTTCACTATGGGCCTTACACTATCACCAAGGCTGTGGGTAGCAATGCTTTTGATCTCAACACTCCACCCTTTCTTGGCTTGCACCTAGTGTTCAATGTGGACCTCCTTTGGCCATATTTTCCACCATTATTGGACACCTCAGCGATCACAAAACAATTGACACCAACATAGATCAACCCTGACTGCATGGAACATGCATCCACTGATGAGATAATGGACACACAGGTCAAGGGAACTTGCCAACAAAGGATCCATATTTGTCAGGTTGTCAAGGTAGGGAAGCTCCTACACCAAGGCAAGTGGATCACTCAGGGACAAATTCAACATAATTTTCCTCACCTGATTGGGTCACTCAATGTAATGGAGAGAATTGCTTCCTAAGGGGTAAGGACTGATCTAGGTGGATATTGGTGGCCACCCACCTATTCCAACTGAACCGTCATGACATTTTTTTTTTCAATACGTTCTTCTGTAATCCTTTGTAATTGTGGTTTCTACACTACCGGAGTTGTCTAAATCCCTACACATTTTCCAGGTGGAGATTGGTGGCCGCCCACCTAATCCAACAGGCTTATTTTTTAAGTTTTCATGTCAGCACATATTTTTGTACTTCCAAGGCCATTTTGGGGCCCTACATAGTTTTTTTTCGATTTGCCACTATCAAACTATATACAAAGTCATATTTTGACAACATAATGTGTATTTCTCGAAAATACCTTTCCAACGAGTTATTGTGCGCCTAAAATGGAGGTCGTAGGCAAAAGTTACAACCCCATGAAGTGGAGGTACCAACTTACCCATCGAGGCCCACATAACTTTTGGAGTTTCATCTTCTAGGGTTAGTTTTTTGGATGTATAGGGCTTTGGAATTCATGAGTAATGTTAAAAATACCTATGGAGCCTCATTGTAATCATTCTTCTTAGACAGATGCACATAGGAAGCCAGATCTCTTCTCAGAGATAACTACCACCATTCGAGCAAGTTGTTTCTTGTTCTACAATTTTATAGTTTCAGCCTATTTTATTTATTCAATAGAAGTTATTGTTCATTGGATATCTGTTGTTGTTCTCCATATCTCTGTGTTTTTGTATTCAGTCTGTTATTCCTTTCGTTCTGCTCATAAATCCATATCAATACTTGTTTCCATTCATAGTCTAACACCTATCAACTTAAGGACATGTTGGCATTCCAGGTAAGCTTTGTACATCATGTCAATGTTACCTCTCTCCCAAATATCTCTTAACAGGAGACCACAATGATCCATGACAAAGGTTAATTATGGGTTAATCCTTGATTAAGGGTCTAGATTAACTCATATACATCCTCTACAGGCATGGAAAACTACTCCGATAAAGGGTCTAGATCTATTCGCTCCACTGATCCAACGTATGTGATTCCTTCGAGCTAAAAAAACATTGTTTTTCCATCTGATTCAAGACTTAAACCATTCAAGGATATATTTTTGGGATATTTCCCTTACGTTCAACTATTAACCCATGATCCTAATTCCATTCACGTATTTCCCATCACAACAATGGTTATATATATATATATATATATATATATATATATATATAGAGAGAGAGAGAGAGAGAGAGAGAGAGAGAGAGAGAGAGAGTATGCGGGAATCATAAAATTAAGTTCATTCCTTTATCTTAGAAAATTAAGAACACTTGTATTCAATTATGAAAGGAATGTACCATTCTTACCATCTTACCGTCACCTAAATGCAGGAGCTTGCAATTACAATAAGTATCATCACTATAATCAAGTATGTATATGTATGGTTCAAGTACACACATTCAATCATGTATTTTAATTCAATAACACAGAGTCTATGGAATACTTATCTATTACAGTTGATAGTCGACCAACTGACTATGGGTGTTCTCCTTTCTACCCAACCATAGGCTCAGATGCTTTCACTCTTACCATTCTGACCACCCTTGTGCCAAGCCATGATATCACTAAGGAATCTCTCTCAAGCTCTCAGTAATATTTGAAGGTTACTCTCCTTAACTCTACTCTAGGTAGAGATTTTCCTTACACCCACCAAGCCCAGGCCTCTTCGAGGTTTATCACATGCATTACTAGCATCAAGCTCGTGGCCTTCTTAGCTTAGGTAAGGTTTTTTGGGTATTCTATTCTCTAGCTCCGAACTCTTCTATGAGTTCTCTAATTCTTATATTGCTTGCACTCATGAATTCCTTTCCCCTCCGATATTTATCAGATGCCCCCAACTCGCCTTTGTTTATTTTCTCTCTCCCCTACATATGCAGGTTGCACAAATGAATTCGGCATGTTATAGACCTATTCTTCTATTTCTTATTTCAAAAGGAAACTCATGGGTCAATTCTTGAGACCCTTGGTAATATTTCCTACTGTCCTCTAGCAGACCACTTCATGTTCCTTCTGCCAGCCCTTCATACTTCCATTCATTGGGGTGGTTGGTTGTTCAACTACCAACCCCCCCTCATTAACTGACTTGTATTGTTATTTGGGTCAAGGGAAAATAATCTGAATGTTTCCAATTAATATTTCTGCAAGGTGGCTTGGGGTCCTTTAACTTAATATAACTTCCCCTCATTCCTCTAGTGATATCATGGCTAGTACTTTAAGGCTTCACCCATCAGTAAATCATCGACGTTTATAATTAAAAAATAATACATTTACAATATTTTCAAGACATTACATGGTAATCATAAATTATGATTAATTACAGGCTGGGGGAAATAGGGGTGTTACAATCCCATCCCCCTTAAAGGAACATCATCCTCGGTGTTCTTCTCAACAACACCTACCATGACTTCATCTTTTAGCTACTTCAACATCATTTTACTTTTCTTGGTCTGGTCCTTTCCTAGACTCTTGGAATTTAGCACATGCCTACAATAGTTTTCAACAACAAGCATATTAGTTATCGTTTCATGCAAAACATGTTATTTTTGTTTGAAATCAAGTGGAAATATTCACAAGTTAGCACAATTATTATCTATGCAGTTCATGGATATGCATCCATATGGTGGTCTCATCAACTTGGTCGACTACTTTCCTTGACATACCCATTGTGTGAATGATCGAGATCAATATATTACAAAAACTATTGAAGTCTCCTCTTCCTTGCAGTCACTCACCCTCCAGCCCAAGCTCAAGCATCTCCTTCTCTGCTATACAGTCCCTCAGGTGATCCATATTTCCTTGCTAGGGATTTCTCGCTCAAGAATAATTTATGAGACCTCCTCTAGTCTTACAACTGAGGCATCCCTCACGCTTGCTTTGCCAAAAGCATCCCTTCAAAATGTGTCATCAAAATACATCATTCTATGGGGATCATGGCTTATCACAGGATTCTGAAGTCACAACAGTAGCCTGTTACCATGCATCCCATCTTGAAAATCATCCTTTGTCCCTTCGAATATATATTTTATCTCACCTATATCACATGTATACATTAATTCATGAGATAATATCATTGATTTATAAAAAAATTCAAATCTGTTATCCACATATTTCTAATTCCACATTTTCATTTTCAGATTCGTTCACACAAATCCAAATTTACAAGTATGAGATCTATTTCTCATAGCAGTTTGGCTCTTATATAATCAACATGCATTGGTCTTCTTCGTGGAATTACACCACTGCCACATCCAAGACCTTTCTTCCTGCAATTTCTTCTTCAATTAGCCAACAAATTGTTAGTTCTCATGCACATCATATTTTCATTGCACAATTGTAGTGGTTCACGAACAATTTCATAGGTGTGCATACTAACAATCAAGTTAATTTATTCAAAAAGTAAGTACCATTCCTTTCAAAATGCAATAAAAAATAAAAATGAATCCAATCATTGTGCCAATATTCATGGCCACATTCACACACAATGCACACTTATATTGATTTTCAAATTATTACTTTTCATATTAGGCACTTTTCCTTGGTGGGTTGAAACTTAGCCAACCTTTTACCACATGGTTTCTTTATACATATTTATTATTACAATAGGACTGTGTTTTCCTACTTCAGTTGATCATGACCTCAAATCAACATACATCAAACTAAAAGTTTCACATGAAGGCATTCAAGCATTCTTTCTCCATTGGTAACCAGGGTGATAACATCCATGGCCACTCAATTTATCTCTTTACCATGCTACAACTTTGATAGAGTATTGGAATGTCGTCCTTCCATAATGGGTATTCCATTACCTTCCCTCTCTTGTAAACATCCATTTCCTTAATTTATTACATCATTGTTCTATCTTTGAGCACTGTTGTTCCCAATCACTCCTTGATTGAGCAATGTTTTCATGACATATATTTGTTCATGCATTTTTCCAAGGGTTTCAATCATCCTCGGCTGTAATAGGTTCACACCTCCATCATGCAGGTTCTTCTCCTTGAATCATACTCTACAAAGGTATCAATAACCATTCCGATCACATGCATTCCATTAAAACACAGACTATTTTAGAAGGGATTATTACCAAAACCCCTTTCACCTATCATGCCACATGGGAATGAACTATTTATACATGTTCCAATTGCCAGCACCTTCTCTGATATTACCTCTTCAGTGGTTCTCCCTGGGGACTTCTAAAATCCCTTCCATAGTTTTCTCTTATCAACAACCTTCTTTCACTCACCTCTATCTAAGGTTGTTTACTATTGGAAATTGTCCTTCTCTAACAGTTCCAATCTTTTCTACACATGACATACATCACCACATTTAAATTTCACATTAGTTATCATGTGAAATCAAATTCATGTACCATATCATTTAATTCGGTAAAACATTTTCATATATTCCTTAACATATCTATATGCACTCCATCACATTGTCCTCAATGTTTTCATGAGCACAACCACAATCATATTTCATATGCATCTCTCAACACTCTCATGCCAAAATATCTACGTTCATCAGCATATCAATTTTTCATCTTGGAGAAACATAACAGACAACAAGAAAGGTTGTAATGGATTCTCCCATCGGGGAACTTTCAGCCTAGCTGAATTAATTTCAAGGCCCCATTTCCTGGATGTACTTATTTTCACAGTTATCCTTTTTAAGCACACAACTATGTCTTATTATCTATAGTTTCATAGTGAGAGACGTATTAATCACTTTCTCCTTCTTTGATTTTACAATTTATCCCTCTTGTGATCTACTTTTTCTATCTCTTGAGAAGTCTTAGTTATGTTCACCTTTACCTTCATGGATAATTCAACATGCTACATCAACAATTTTCTTGTTCACAATGAATCATGAACTTGTGCATTACGCATATTTCCCAACCAGAGTTCAAATTGGTCCTCATTCGTCTGCATTTCTTGGTACTCATGCATGATATTTTAAAATGTAATACAAGATTCTTATATAAATAGGTTTTTCATCCCATTGTTCAATTCTCAACAGTCATTAAGGTTATAGATCTGTTCTCCTGGCAGAGTTGTTTACATAGTTCCTCCACATAAACCTCTTCAACATGCAACTCTCTTATTTCATATCCAAATGCTTTGACATGAACTCAATTTTTGAGTTAGCCTCATCTTGTCATCTTAGATTCTTACCTAATATTCCATGAAGAATTATCAATATGCATCTTTATTATGCTTTTAGATTTTGCACTCACACATGCACATTTATTTAAAATCTATTTTCTTTCACTGTACTTTAATCACATGTCTTAACATGCAATGTGGGTTTCCACCATAGGAACACTTTATTGTTTCATTTCCTTATCAATTGGAAATTAATTGGTTCATGATTGTTCACAACCATTCATATGTAGTATTTAAAATCATAATCATGTTGTCTTTTATAATGGAAACAGAGTATCCTTGCGCATTTACCTTTTCATCAATGTACATTATCTTTTCCTAATGAAAAAGGGAACACATGCCCCTCAAGCTATTATTTTAGCAAGACAAATCATACCCTTCCATCACAAGGTCATATATGCATCCATGGCATTATTTATATTTGGAAAGTACAAATCTTGCCTCATATTTCACTTATTCCGACATTCATATCATACCTTTAAGCATGTATATGTACATTTTCACCTTTTTACCTCATTCATTCCTCTTTATTGGGTCTTATTATCATTCTTATTTAAAGAGAATTTACAACCATCCTCATGGCTAGTCTCACAAACCTATTCATTTCTTCCTTCATACTAGGCAACCTTACAATTCATTCCATTCATGCACTCAAGAATCCATTTACATCTATGGATTTTCAGCGTGCAAGCTCACTATTGCACCTTTTTCCATGTCATTATTACACATGGGCATTTCAACCTTCCATATCCTTTCTCCCAGAGATCGTACAACCATTCTTATGAAAAGTATCATAGGAATACTCAATACCACGCTTCCCTCTCTATTGAGAGTTTATAATTGTATACCCAATATTCACATGGAAAGTTTCGAAGACATATTCCTAACTATGTTTCCCTTTTCATATGGTAACAACCATCAAGATAACACCCTTTCCAAAACTTCTATATGTTGATTTTTCTATATGAGAAGATATAAGATAGATGATTTATTACAATGATGAGTGTTCCATATATAGAGAACATATGGTGACCATCCATGAAGGGATGCATCCCTTGGATAATAAATAACTATTTATTATTATTATTACTTATATATATATTATTTGATAATCAATAATTATATTATTAATTATTAATCTAGGATAATGTCTTCCCGATGTTGTCCAAAAATCAACACTCCCTCTCAATGAGGGAGACATTCTGCATCATGCCAAGTTTGTCTATGAAGTATACAATACTAATCCTATACTCATGAAACATGTCTACAAGTCCTAGGAGATGTATCCCTCCCACCTAAATCAATGGGAAACTCCCCCTGCGGCTCTCCCTCTGAGAAAACTAACTCTCTCTGAGATCAAGCTCACTTTGGGTATGCATGTGATAGAACATAGTGTCTTGATTCTTTATCATTCCTTTTCAAATCACCATGAATAGGAAAAATACCACACCAGGGTCGTTCACCACAGGTACACCCCTATGAGTAAATGTCAACCCAATGCTAACTGACACGTGGAAAGCACCTTGAGTCCATATTATTCCTTGTCATGATGAAGGAAGGACTATGCCTGGGCCCATTTACCACACATACACCTTTGTGATAAATGTATCTTATCTTTCTTGGTATGCAACCCAATATAGGACAAGGTCCTCCTAATGCTTACTCGGGTCATTCATTATATGTACACCCATGTGGGTGAAAGTATGCTTGATGTTTCCACACACTGGAGGAACACTATCACATCGAGTCTTATGTTCTTTGAATACTACGCTTGGGCCATTCACCACTGTTCAAACCACCATGACCAATCTTGGGAGAATATCTTCCCAAAGTTGAAACATCAACACTCCCTCTTAGCTAGGGAGGTATCTTTCCATGATGTCTTCATCTAGTAGTCCATTGACTACTCCGTAATAAACTAGTAGCACACAAATACTACAATGCCATCAATAGCTCAAATCATCTGTCACATTCTTTGTGATCAAGCAACATATAGCTACTCCAAGTGATCTGGTATTTTCCATGACAATCAACTAGTATGATACAACTACTACAATACCATCCAATGGAACATGACTCTGATGATCCATAGTAGTGCACAACTATTGTGCAATGGTACACAATCACTGCTAGTATCACACATATACTATCGAGTGACACAAAATCACTTCCAGTGGTACAAAATCACTATAGTAGAACACAGGTAATGTCTAGAGACACATAGTCTCCATCAGTGGTGCACAACCAATGTAGTAGAAAAAGGTTTGACACACATGTCACTCCCATGTGGAATTTTATAGGCTACTCCCTCTAGAAACACTAGGGTCAAATCCCCATAGTGTGAGACGTCAAGGTAAACTCCCTTAACATGTCCTCATGTTTTTCCGCAAGGGACGTGTCCTCATGTACTCTCCACAAGGGACGTTGGGCTATAAGCCCAAACCCACTTATCCCTCTCGGATAAGTGTCCTTACATATCATCTCAACTTAGTTACAGAGTAGTACAATCTGTACTTGTAGAGGCTACTCCCTCTAGAAACACTAGGGTCAACTCCCCATAGTGTGTGACATCAAGGTCAACTCTATTTACATGTCCTCATGTGCTATCCACAAGGGATGTTGGGATATAAGACCAAACCTACTTATCCCTCGCTGATAAGTGTACTCATAGATCAACTCAACTCAGTCACAGAGGAGTACAATTTGGATAATTTCTCATGAAGTTGCAAACATAAACACTCCCTGTCAGCGAGGTAGGCATTCTCTACCATGCCAAGTATGTCATGAAAGTACTCAAACTTCATCCTGGTAAGGGGTTTGGTAAGAACATCAGCAACCTACGCATTTGTAGGAAGGTACTACACAATCACTTCCTTCCTCTACACCATGTTTTAGATGTAATGGTACTTGATCTCAATGTGTTTCGATTTGTCTTGAAACATTGAATTCTCTAAGAGCTTCACACAACTATGGTTATCACAATGAATAATAGTGGAATCCAACACATTTCCAAATAAATCTGTAAGGATCTTGTGAAGCCACACTGCTTCACGAGCTACTAGACTCAATGTAATGTACTTGTCTTCTGCGGTGCTCAAAACCACAAAAGTTTGTTTGCTTCTACATCAAGAAACCATGGCAGATCCCAAAGTGAAGCAACACCTGGAGGTGCTCTTCTTGTACACTACGCTCCTTGCCTAATTAGAGTTAGTATATCCCTACAATCTCATGTCAATAGTGGAAGTATATCTTAGACCATGTTCAATTGTGCCTCGCAGGTATCTCAACACATGCTTCACAGAAATCCAATGTGCCTATCTCGACTGACTCATAAACTAGCTAAGTGCACTCACTGCATAGAAAATATCTGGTTTGGTGTTAACCAAATACATCAATGATCCAATCAGATGTCTGTATAGGGTCAGATTAATCTCGTCGGAATCAGAATAAGACACACTTAGTTTCTTCATATTTGTCACCATTGGTGTAGACATGGGCTTAAATCTTAGCATCCCAAACTTCTTCAATATATCACTATGTACTTCCCATGAATCAAGAATATCTCATCAGTTCTCTGACACACCTCTAGTCCCAATAAGTAGTGCATCATACCAAGGTCTTTCACCTCAAACTCATAGGCCAACACATACTTGCATTCAACAATAAGGCTATATGTACCAATGAGGAATAAATCATCAACGTAGAGGACCAAAATCGGGGACTCACCAGTAATAGTATTGTAGTACAAATTGGGATCATCAACACCTTTTCTGAAGCCCAAACTCATAAAGTGTCCATCAATCCTAGCATACCAAGATAGAGGTGCCTTCTTAAGTCCATGCAGGTCCTTTTTCAACTTGCACACATGAGACCCCTTCTCATGTATCATGAAACAATCTATGTGCTTGATGTATAGTTCTTCCTCAATCTCTCTATTGAGAAAGGTTTTATTCACATCCATCAGATGTAGTCTTCAACCCATGGATGATGCAAGGGAAATAATCATCTGAATAGAAGTGTATCGAGCAACGGGAGAAAATGCCTCCACATAATCTATTCCCTCTGTTGATACTGAGAGGGGGGTGAATGAGTATCGAGTACAATTTAAAAACCTTTTTCAAATTATACTTAAACCATTCAATTATATCCAATGAGCAATGAAAAATAGTATAAAAGTTACACCAATACACCACAATACACCATGCACAATATATGAGAAATAATCAATAGTTTTTGTTCAAGGGAAGTAATGACTTCCAAAGGTAGCTACAACTTCCAAATGTAAAGGGAGGAATAAACCTCCAAGAGGAA
>JASDQU010229916.1:5665-17135 GCA_032191745.1 Picea mariana | reverse complement strand
ATTCATTTCAGGATGATTCCAGAACCCTATCTTGTACAGGCTATAGATTCGAAAGTATAAGGCCTCAGGAGCTGAATTTTGAACACAACGTACCTTGATCCATATTCTAAATACCATCCAAGCCGTTCCTTCTGAAACGTTGTAGAAAAAATGTTATAGTGAAAATTCCACGGTGTCTCAGATGTAGCAGCGAAACCCCAAGACCTTGAGCTCTGATACCATATGTTAAGAACCAAACATCAATATAGCATAGAAAAACCTCAAGAAAAGTACTCAACGCCTTGAAAAGAGATAATTTCATATAATAAGCCTCTTCGAGGGGGCAACCTCCTTTTACCCCACTTAAATGTTCAAGTACAAGATGATTCAAAATGAAAATGTCTCCTTGGTATATATAGGAGACTAGGAGGTATAATGGCTTAAAGCCGACATAATTAAAATAACATTACTAATCTAAATTACAACTAATGGCCTAAATCCGACATAAATAAAATAGCATTACTAATCTAATATGCCCCAATTAAGAGGTAATGAGCCAATATTAGGGCTTAACATCTTGTTTCTTGCACCTTTTGAAGTGAAATTTCTTCCAGGAGATTATTAGCATGATCATCTTTCGTAAAAAGAGACTCATATTGAATACAATCTTTTGAGAAAATAGACATGTGATTGTCTTCGTCATCATCATCATTCAATAAAAAAAATTCCAATTGTTCATCATTCTCAAACACTTGCAAATATTCCAAGTTATCAGGTACAGAAGGTCAGAATACTCTTTCTACTTGAAAACATGTTTTTCTTTGTATATCATTCGGGTTTGACAATGAGTTCGCTAAGGCCAATGAATCTGCCTTCTAATTCTTGTCCCTTGGAATGAAATAAATGTTGAAAGAGATGAAATATTCCATAAATTCGTTAACTCTTTTGAAATATAACTTGAGCCTTTCCTTCTTGATTTTATACCTCTAGGTGACTTGATTAATTACCAACTTGGAGTCGTCAGTCATAATTAGATGTTCTATCTTCATTTATTCTGCAAGAATCATCCCCTGAATTAAAGCTTCATATTCTACTTCATTATTAGTACATGCAAATTCAAGTCTGATTGGATGTGGATTCATAATATTTCCTAGACTTACAAGGACAATTCCAAATCCACTCTGGGAGCTTGAACAAGCTCCATCAAATGACATCCTCCAATAACCTGCAAACTGATGCTCTTGATTCTCTGTACCTTGAAATTGCTCTAGGATTTCACTATGTTCCATGGCTAGGATAGCATAATTTCCAATCTTGATGTCTATATAATCTTCCATTAAATCATTATATTTATTTTTGAAAGAGAAGGGTTTCCTGGGTTCACAGGGAACCTTAATCATTGCTCCTTCTTTGCCTAAAAACATCATGCAACTTCCATCGTTTATTATATATCCCCTGATCATGGATGACCGATCTCTTCCCAGAACAACTCCATATACTGGAGGAAGGTCTACCACAATAATATTGAAAACCGTAATAATATGGGGGGCCATCATGATCCAAGCATAAAAGTCCTTGATTTCTCCATAAGCTAGCACTTTTCTAGAATCAATTGCATATATAATTTCACCTGTCTCATAATATTTGGTACAATTCATGCCCAATTCCTCCATGACCTCTAGTGGCATAATATTATCAGTCGCGTTAGTGTCAAATAAACAATTATGAAGTGCAACATCATGATTTTCAATTGAAATATAAAAAGGAGAAATTTTACCTCTCATCTTGGTGGTTGATTGGTTTTGGCTTTGTTTTAGATTGGTAACAACAACTTCTTCTTTTTCAGACAGATCATCCAATAATCTCAAAATGTTTTCCCTTTGTTGGGGAATATTCACCACAGGCAGAGTTATCCTTAATTTACTTAAGTCTTCTACAATATTGTATGTCATTTGAGTGGAGTTTGACATCAGGTCTTGCTTCTTATTTCCAACGTTATCCGTCGTTTTCTCATTTTCTCTTTTCTCATTCATTTTTTCTTTATATTTTTTTTTTCCTTTTTAGAATCATTTTTATTCTTGGAGCTATTTACAAACCCTGTTTTCCGGGCGATGTTTTCTTGCGATATGGGATTGTTGTCACCTTCTTCAAATATATACATGGATGTCTCACATCCGTCCATCTGTACAGTTTCAGAACTTTCATCAGGTGAATAATAGTTCTCTTGCTCAACCATTTTCTCATCATGTACATCATAAAAAATAGTTGCATTGGGGGTAGGCTTCCTGGGAACCCTTGGTCTTTGCGGATTATCCATGTTTTCAAACCTCACTCTATTTTCTTGGGGAGGGTTCCTTCTTTGATCTAGGACCGACATTCTTGGATTTTATACATAATTATCCCCCCTTCTTAGTCTGGTTATCTCATTCTGCATTTTCTTGATAGTTCTATTCATTTGTACAATTTCAATTATTTGCTTGGTTTCTTGTACCGCAACAGGGTCTACCTTCACATCTGGTATGGTTCCCTTGAAAAATCCTCCTCCAATTGTTTGATTTTGGGTCAATTGTGGCTTGAATTCTTCGTTATTTATTGAACTAGAGGGTCCTTGATTATCAATACTTAATCCTCCCAACTGCCTTTGTACTTTTCCCAGTATAATGTCAGGGTCGGAACCCATTTCTATCATAATTTCTTCCATCTCAGTGGCTTTAGTAATTGTTTCCTCCAAGGTATCCATCCAGAATGTTCTGATATCATATTTCATATTCAGGGGCATTGCATTCTTATAAAAATAGAGTATGACTGGGTCATTAGTTATTTTATCTTCTGGAATCTTACTCAAGGTTTTATTGAACCTAAGATTAAAATCTCGTATTCTTTCATTCTTCCTCAAACCAATCTGGGTGAAATCAGTGAGAAGGGTATGATAAGAAATTGGAGGGGTGAACATAGTCAGGAACATGGCTTCGAGGTCATTAAACGAGCGAATTGATCTATTGGATAATGTCGTATACCATTCATACTCTCTTCCTGATAAGGTTTGAAGGAATAACCTTACCATCACATCATCATACTCAACATGATGAAAATCACAAACATCAAGAAATAAGTGAAGGTGCATCTTTGCATCGATTGTTCCGTCTCTAGAAAATTCCTTCAGGGTATCCTTAGGGAGAACAAGGAGTTCATGTTGTTTTCCTAGAAGATTAAAAGGGGAATCTCCTATTCTTCTTTGATTTTCTTGATTTCTTGCAAGACCTCTTCTACCTCCTTGTCTCTCCTCATGTGGTTCTTCTCACAGTTGTTCATTTATTTCTTCCATATCCAGAGATGTTGCAAAAATATGATTTCCACTTCTTAGAATACAAATTTTCTTTCTTTTACTTTTAGTAATGGGTCCCTTGTATTCGTCCAGCTTCAATCCCAGCCTTGTCCTTGTGCTTCTCTAGCTAGCCTTTGGTTTCTTCGATCTTTTCACTTGTCTCTCCTCTGTCTTCGAAGGATTTCTCTTTCTTATTCTTGGACTAAGATATGCCAAGACCTTTCTAATTCTTCTCGGGTATCGGTTGTTGTTATTACCATATTGTATAGATGATGTAACAATCCAATTTCTAGGTGGGGTTGATCAGCCTAGGGAAAAGTCATATATTTTTCAAAAAATGTTAGACCATATTCCAAATTTCAGTTCATTCCCTAGTAGAATTTCCAAAAATGTTGACACTTGAATCCGTTACGACTGAAACAACAACCTCACGAGGATGTAAACCCCCCTACATTTTTATAGAGGTGGTACTCCTCTTTACTTTAATATTTTCTTGGGACTATAGGTCTTCAGAATATGGGACTTTGTAGAAGTTTGTCATGGTAATCAAAGGAATATAAATATTGCAAGAAAAATAAAAGGAAAATGTTTTGTTTTCTATTTATAGAAAGTTCCTAAGAAATGATCAGGAACTGCACACTTCATACATTTAAAGTAGATAAGCAAAATGTTCTCACATCCATCATGGTTAAACTAAATATTTCTAATCACATAAACTAAAAAGAAGATAATCTGCATGCATAAGAGAACTTTAACATAGTGGACACATGGGAATCTCAAATAAAGATAATGATAGATCAATCTCAAATAATTTATACTCAAAACTCAAAGTTACAAAGCACAGTCAAAACTGATCTTGAAATAGCTCTCTTGAAATTTCTAAAAAATATATAGTCTGTTACATATTCTTTGAATTTTAAAAGTGTGTTTGTCCTTAGGAATGGTATTGGGGCTCCTACAAATCATAAAGAAAATATAAACAAGATTTAAGATTTTAGAAGGAGGAGGATGGGTGGTAAAAGAACAACAAGACCTGGAAAGAAGAAAAAAAAAAGTTATCAAAGTTCGGTTAAACCTCTCTAGTCAAAGAAGCGGAGTAACTAGATGAAGGAACTGATAAAGAAAGAAATATGTGATCAACATAAACTTACTATGATGGTCTTTCGTGTCTTCACTTGTTTTTTGGTGTCCTTTTATTGTATTCATTAACAATTACAGGAACCGTCTCAACTGTTTCTTGCCCTTCATTGGTCAATTTGTCAATTGTTTTCTTGAACCATTCTTCAATATAATTTTTCATTAGTGCCACGTTTATCTCATGATGGATTTTGATGTTGAACGGCTCACCCTCCAAGTCTCTCAAATCAAGGGAAATACCATGTAGTGCTTCCTCAATATCTTGATTCTTCATGGAATAGTCCACTAGCCAATTGTCTATGTCATCTTCATCATATTCAAGTATACCATAAAACTTTTCAACTGATAACCCTTTAAAAATATCAAATTGTTCATCAAATTGTTGCTTTGTTAGGAACATTGAGTTGAGAATTAATTTGGGGTCTTATACTTCGTTACTACCTCTAGCTAGGTCTATTTTTGTGAGCCTCTTGAATAGTTCTTCTCTCTTTGATATAGCTTGGATGAATGCTTGAACAATAATATTCAAATTTTTAATCTTTTCCTTCCAGCACACATTCAACTGTTTTATTCGACTTGGGGAGGTAATATCCTCCTCTCTTCTCCTTAGTTCCATCATGTTAGAGACTTTGTTTCCAAACGGTAATACAACATCAATGTAAAAATCTTTTTCGTTCTTCAGATCAGCCTACAAATATTCATGGAAGGCATGTGCCCTCGAGCCAAAAGAAACATTTTTTTTCAAAACTTCCCATGCCTCTATGATCAATTCCATTCTTTTCTTAATATTTGTTTCTACATAGCTCATGGCTGATGTAGGTAGGCTTGAAGATCCTTTCAATTTAACAACGGGTGTGGTGGGTCTGACTATTGGCAAAGGACTAGAAAGAAGTGGAAGAGGAATTAAGGTGTCTTCCAGTTCCTTGATTCTTTCTTTCAATTTCATGTTTTTTGCTTCTAAACAACCAATGGAATCATCCAGAGCATCCCTGGTTGCTCTGTGAATTCTATAATTTTGGGACAACCGCATATCTTTTAGGTCAACCTCTGAATGAGATTTTCCTTTCTTATTTTTCATATCACCCTTTTCAATAATCAATCTCATAGATTCCTTGTCAAAGACAATGCTCTGGAAAGTGAATGACTCTTCTTCATTGAAGGTCTCATTCTCAATGATCTCTAATGATGAATTTTGGTGGGCTAGATTTTCTGGCTGATCAATAGTGGGAATTTTTTTCTCAATGTCTGCCTCAAGATCCATGTATTCAAGAGAGAAGATGTTGATGTCATTTTCTATGTGATGGTATTCTTCCTCTTGCACAACGTTCTTCCTCTTCTTTCTCAAAGGGAGCTTGTGTGAGCTCTCAATTTTTCCCAGGGGGATTCTATTCTCCTCCGCCGCTTGAACTACTATTGGTAACTTTCCTAGTTGGGTGGGTTGTTGGAGCATTTCTTTGATATGTGGTAGTTTTAGGAGTAAAAAATGGAGACTGGGCGTTCTTCTCACTGGGACCCTTTCCTTTCTGCTTGTAAAACTCATTAGCACTAAGTAATGTTTCCAAGTCACCAACATTGTGAGTAGGAGAACCTAAGTTGTTATCTTCTTCTTCACTCAAAATAGTATGACTTTATGAGTTGTTGAATCCTACTGACAACATATGTTCCACGAAAATTTTGTTAGGGTAAAACCCCTTTATCTTTTCAACATACTTTAGATTTACATTGTAGAAGTAAACTCATCAATTTTGTTTATATTCCTAAATATGAAGTCTCCAATTTTCCAAGGAAAGTGTATGAATTTATTTTTCTACTTCTCGTGGAAAAAGTGCAACCAAAAATTATATTGCCTTTCCACTTCCATAATAAACATTTTATCAGATACATGGCATGGAAGAAAAGAGGGATTTTCCTTGGAACAAAATATCCCGATAACACTATGATTTTCCATCTGCTCTAATGTCCCCTTTTTCTCCAAGAATTTATTTTCCTAGTCAAATATCCTAGTGGTATTTTTACCAAACAACAGTCCCTTAAAAACTGAAACGAAATCATTGTAAAATTCATAAAAATGCAAAGAAGTCTTGTGTCTCCACGATGCTTGATACTAGAAGGTGACTAGATCAAATTCACAGTTCACCCTCTTACAGATAGTCAATTTTGGAAATTGACAACAATATACTATCCCAAACACCAAATAAGAATCCATAAATAATTTCTTGTCCCTTCTGTAATGTGAAAATTGGGAGGATATTTCAACGAAAATCAGTTTTCCCCAATTGAAGATTGGTTGATTTTTAACTGTAAAATATGAAATATAAAGAATCATGTGGGAAATGGTGGCGGTGCTTTCTTGGCATGTCATCCTGGTAAACAACCAAGTGATTTCTTGAAAGGGGTTTTTAAATGAGTTGACCTGAATCTTGGTTATGTCTTTTGGGACAGTCATAGAATTCTATAAGAACTCAGGCAAGAGGTCTAGGCCATTGTCATGTTTTTTCAGAAAATATCTACAATCCTCTCCTTTGAAGGTAAGTGTTGGCTCAGGGAGCTTCAACATCTTACGAAACACTTGTGGTGAAAGAGAGTTGGGGGAATTATCTTGGAGTTGTATGATTAGCTGACTCGGTACGTATTTCTCAATGCACCATGCAACCAGTTATTTGTAGTCAAATACCTCAGGGACACACCCTGCGCGAGCAATTTCGGATGTCCATATTATATCTTTATGTGCAGGAGGACATGAGTAATACGAGTATGCTCTGGACCACTGGAAGTTCTAGTCTTCACGACAAAAAATGTTCAAAGTATCACCACATAATTGTTGTTTGGTTGTTGTTGCCATAGGTTGACAAGAGTGTTCTTTCAATTGGATAATAATTTGAAATGAAACCTTTCTGAGATATAACAATAATATAACCCTTGGAAAATCATGCTTGAATGCAATTTAATGAAAAATCTACTTGATCCCTTCGCTTATTAATGATGATCCTTACGGAACCTGCATGATCAGTTATTAGCATTAAACCATACTAAATGCGTATTGGGAAAAGCATGAAGATGGTGGGGATGGACAAGAGAAATTTGAAATTGGGGATTTTTCTGAACCCACCAACCTGCGGCTGCGAATGATAAAAAATAGGCTAAGTGTTTCACATCGGTTGGTCGAACTTGGATACAAGAGAAATAAGATACTTAGGAGCTCGTTACCCACGACAAACCTGATGGTCATAATGTATATCACGGGTCTTTGGGTGCAAAATGGATATTGCGGTACCTGGAAGATGAAAGCTTGAACCCGTGAACCTGCGGTTGCAAAAAATGGTTAAGTATATTAAAATAGGGTGGTCGGTTAGACTCATGATATAGGAACATGGATGGAGGTGAAGACTCATGAGTCCGCCAACCCGTGACCCCGCTGTTTTTGAAAAATGACTAAGTATGGTAACTAGATAGGAGAAAAGAGAAGGGAGAAAAGAAAAGGGGAATGAGGGTAGGTATAAAAGAGGGAGAATAAATGGAACAAATAAATTGGGAAAATAGAAAAGGGAGGGAAATTTTGGAAGCGGGAATTGATCTCAATAATACTAGTCTCAAGAATCTTTAATGGTGAAAAATCGGTCTTTTCCTACTATCATTTATGTTCTATATCACTTTGGTATTAGTATATGGTGAAGGATTCATCATGATGCTTGCTTTCTTATTACAATAAATGACTTATTGTTGGTATTTTATGCAAGTTGATCAAAGTGTTTTTCTCTTTGGAATAAGAAGTTCTGATTCAAATGAGTTTTCTTCCATATGTGTTCCAGAAATACTTGATGTAAGATGATACACATATTTCACTTTCCTTGCTAAGTCTTCTATCTTTAATTTATATCCCTTAACATTGATTTGAAGCTATTCAAAGCCTTTCTTGTCAGTGTGTATTTCATGGAAGGTTTTGTGATTGACATCATAAACTGAGTTTCACATCCATTTTACACACTCTTAAAAATATTATTATTCACATTTTGATGGGTATTAGGCTTACATCTACAACAATATAGGTGTGACTTCTAGTACTAACATTTTTGGTGTGTTTTCGGGGAACAGATTGAAGATATTTCACTGGTTTGTATGAAAAACACAGTACTAATTTTGTTGGTGTACATAAATTAGTAAACAGAACGACTGCATAGTGCACTTGGTGACTCCAAAGTTTAGTTGTGGCTCCAAAGAGTAGGCACACGAGGTCTAACACATAGTCACCTCTGTCTACACCTGAATCTGATCTAGAAAAAATCATAAAGAAGGGAAAAGATTTGCAAGGAGCCTCCTCTTCTAAAATTTCAAGTACCTCTAGAGACCTACCTAACTCTATTTTCTATACACCAGTTGTTGTTTCTCATGTTTCTCATTTACCTATTACTGAATCTCCTTTAAAATCAGAACTAGGATATTTTCCTATAGAATACACAACTTTTTCCCTTGATCTGAAAGAAGAAAACTTGGAAATTTTTTATTTTCTTGCATCTCCTGAAATTGTAAAGTGGTTTAGACTTGAAATTTTGGAAGATTTCCCTTTCTTAGGTTCTCCTTCTCCCCATTATTTTAAGTTTCCTATAACTAAAGAAGAAGAAACCTTAGTTTCTATTAAGATCCCCCCAGCTCTATCCAAGTCCCATCCACCTTCTATTAAATATGAATCTTCTCCACCTTATACTCCTCCTTTTTCAAAACTACCTATTATACAGATTGGATCTTTACCTGTTAAGTTACCTTCTACTTCTCCTAAAAGTCAGAGTTCTCCTTTTCCAAATCAAATGGAAGGGATTAAACATCCTCATAACATAATGAATGCCATTGTGGTTGCTAGGTATGCACCATTAGTGCTTCCTCAGCCCATGAATTCTCTTCCAATAGGAGATTACCTTAAGTACATGCCTAAATTTACAGGAGAGGAAGATATCACTGTAGAAGAACACCTTGCTACATTTTACAATTATGCGAATAATTTGAATATTGAAAAGGAAGATGTCTATATGAGGGTTTTTGTGCAAAGTTTAGATGGAGAAGCTAGGAAATGGTTTAGAAGTTTAACTCCTGGATTAATAGATGGATTTGAAGCCCTTGATGATGCCTTTTTAAGACATTGGGGTGACAAAAAAGACTTCTTATATTACATTATAGAATTTGGGGCTCTTAAAAGGAAAGAGGGTGAATTAGTGTCATAATTTTCAAAAAGATTTAACAAGAAGTACAACAAAATTCCTATTGATATTAAACCCACTCGAACTTCTGCTAAAATAACCTATGCAAGTGCTTTTGACCCAGAATTTTGTCTTTTGTTGAGAGAAATAAGGTCTACAACATTGGCTCATACGCAAGATGATGCACTAGAATTTGAATCAAATATATTGGCAGTAGATAAGTTGAGGGGAAAATCTGACAGAGATAGAAGAAAAAAAAACATAAGCCTCATTTTCAGATGCTTCAATAATTAATCCCCAAGTTGATGAATTGACTAAGTTGGTTAAGTCACTGTCTATAGAAATGGGAATATTAAAACTTGAAGGGAGAAAAAAAAATAGAAACCCTCAATATTTTGGGAACAAAAATAATTTCAGAAGGCCAAATAATACACCTCAAATTCTACAGAGAGATTAGCGAAATAGAGAGGATAAGAAGGTTCAAACTCCTCTACAGGACAATTTGGTTGATGATGAAGAAGGAAATAATGAGGAAGAAAATCAAGAGATTCATTGTTTAGGGGATACAACTACTTCCCCTCATTTAACCCAGTCTTCTTATGAAGAATATTTAATGTGTAATCAATTGAATGAGTTAAGTAAAGGATAAAAAGCCAATGAAACTCAAAACACATATAATTTGAGGTCAAAACAAAAGGAGGGAAAACCAAGTACATCTACTCAGCCTAAAAAATCAGATACCTCTCCCAAGACAATGGTTGCACCAAATAAAGAAACAAGAGAACAAAACAATCAACCCATTATCAAGGCTCATGTTCAAGAGCCAAAGGAAATTCAAAAATCCCAATCCTTTTTTAATTTTGATAATGAAATCCAGAAAATCAAGATTCTTGTCCCACTCCTAGAGTTGATGAAAAATGAAGATTTCAAGAAATCTATCTCAAAAATGTTGCATCTTGAATATTTTTCCCTTTCAACAGACTCAGTTAACTTGCAGGATGAGAAACCTGCAGTTACATTGGGACCACTGGTAGAAGACATAGATGACTCCTCTCCCCCCATTTACACTTCTTTGAATGTGCATGAAAAAATTTTGCACAATTTTACTATGGACTCAGGTGCATCCCACAACTTGATGCCTAAGGTTGTCATGGATGAATTGGGTCTGTAAATTACTAAATCATATCATGATTTGTATTCTTTTGACTCAAGAAAAGTAAAATTTCTTGGAGTTATTAAAGATCTAGTTGTCACTCTTTTTCAACTACCTATGAAGAACATAAGAATGGATATTGTAGTTTCTAATGTTCCTCCAAAATTTTGGATGTTGTTGTCTAGATCATGGATCAAGAAGTTAGGAGGGACATTGAAAATGGATCTTTCTTATGCTACCATACCATTCTTTGGGGGTGAGAACAAAAGGATGTATAGAGAAGCACAACTAGCATATATCATAAGTGATGAGGGAAACCCAACAAACCATCCCATATATGTTGTTGATACTGATTTAGGATCTAACATTATTCATATTTTTTATTTTCCTCAGTCACCATTGGAAATAAAAAGTCAGTCACCAACAACATGTGAAACATTTAGACAAGGTGCTCAAACATGGAAAATGTATTTTGATGGTGCATCTCCAAGGATAGTGTTGGTGCTGGAGTAGTGTTGGCCCTTGGTCATGTATTAAGGAAGAAAGCAAATATTAAGGAAGAATAAAGAAAAAGTATGAAGTGCACAGAAGGCACATAAATTGAGGAAGGGTTGAAGTGGGTAAAGAAGCAGAAAAGAAGGAACGAGGTAAAGAAAAGAAAGTCATTGAAAGAGAAGATCAAGGAAG
>JASDQU010229915.1:0-17135 GCA_032191745.1 Picea mariana | reverse complement strand
GCACATGAATTTTGTCGATGGTTTTCTATTTATAGTTAAGGAATTAGGGTTGTTGACTAATCCAAGTCATTGGGTTAGGGTTTTGGATGTCGTTGTATCCTATATGTATATTGTATTGTAAACAATGTATCACTATGAATGAATATAAAATATGTTGGTTTTCCCGGTTTGGGTTTCCAGGGGAAAAATATCTGTGAAATGTTTGTATTTTCCATTGTATCTTTTATGTTCTTTTACTGAAAAATATGTTTGCAGTAAATCTACAGACCTTCCATACCTTATCTATAAAAATGGATATCCAACCTTCACTTTCCAACTGCCCTTGAAATTAGATTTTTCCTTAGATATGGAACATGTCTTACCTCTTTCAACAACCATTGGTTTCCATTCCTTTGCTTTATTTTTACCTTTCCCATTCCAACAGTTTTGCATGGTGCATCATCACCCAAATGAACCTGTCCAAAATCACCTTGAACATAATCTAGAAAATGTTTCCTATGGGGTGTGGCATGAAATCAAGCCCCTGAATCTACTACCCAAGACTCAAAAATATTATCTACAAAAAGAATCAAAGAATCTTGTAACACATCACCTGTTACATTTGATTCATGATTTTTCTCTTATTTTCCATCTCTTTGTTTATTTGGAGCTATGTAGCCTTTCTTCATATGTCCTTTCTTCCCACAATCCCATCACTCTATCTTTCCAAGTCTGGATTTGAATCTGCCCTTCCTAGAATTCTTGTGGTTCCCTAAGACATTTCCTCTATCCTTTTGTCTTCCCTTGTTCTCCATGTTTAATGCATTAACTAATGTCTCACTTGTGTTTTTCTGTCACATTTCCTCACAAAGGATAACACCAACAACATCATAAAATTTTAAAGTGTTTGAACCAGAGATAGAGTTACTTACAACCATGACTGAGCCATTCCATCTTTCTGGAAATGAGAACAAGATTAGAAGAGCCCTAACCTCATCATCAAAGTCCATTTTTACAGAACTTGGTTGATTAGTAACCGTATTGAATTCATTTAAATGATCTACAACAGACCCACCTTCTGTCATCTTCATATTAAATAATCTCTTCATTAGAAATACCTTATTAGACACCAAGGGTTTTTCATACAGTTTAGAAAATGCGTTCATTAGATCCTTCGTTATATTTTCTTTCAAAATACTGAAATCCATTGACGTTGTCATGCTCAACCGTATTGTTCCTCGTGCCTTTCTGTCAAGAACCTCCCATTCTTCGTCCTTCATGGTCGTCAAGTTCTTTTCTATTCCACCCAATGGTAGGAATAGATCCTTCTAATATAATTAATCTTCCATTTGGATCTTCCATAACTGGTAGTTTTGGTCGTTAAATTGCTCAACCCTAAACTTTCCATCTTCCGCCAATGCTCCCACTCTAACCAGAAACCCTCTTTTCTTGCGAGTTACCTTTCTCTCTGATACCAGTTGTTATAAAAACAGGATTGCAGAGAAATAAAATAAAACAAATGAAAAAATAAAACACATAAGATACACAATACAATAGAGACACAAATATATGTGGTTCAGTCAGTGTGGGCTACGTCCACCAGAGAAATTTACAGCTCCTTCCTTTATTATTATCCAACAAATGAAGGGATATAACCTACAACCACCCGTTGTAACTTCCTCTTCTTTATATCACACTCTCCTCTCTCAGAATACAATATTCGCAATGATACATATTCACAATACATTTCCCTGATAAAAGAGTGTTTCCNATTTACTTTGAGATTAAAATACACATTTACAAGGAAATTTTTCCTTCGGGGGATTTCTTGCCCCCAAAACCCACAGGAGGGGCAAACCCCCCTTGCACTCCCCCGCGTGGAGGAGTGTACATTCTTCCAGGGTATAAACATGGCTAAAAAAAAATACCTTTGAATCAGGAAGATAATCAGGCTCCACAACCAACATGAAGCAATGTCTAGATATGTGTTGTGCTTGTACCTAGAAGGTTGATAGAATTCATGATAGGTATAATGGAAAAATTTACTCATGATAATGAACCTCTTCAATTTCATTACACTATCATGTTTCAAGATGATGATTAAATAATTGTATCAAATAAATCAATGAATGAAAAGAGGATTAGCCAAACGATAAGAGAAATTATAACCATATGTTCTTGCCAAAGGAATAAATTTAAAAATAGAAGAAGAAAATTTGGTATTCTAGGTGAAAATACAATGGTCGTATCATCACCCAATGCTTTCATTCCACTTGTCATAACCGGTTTCATACCTTGTGGCCTGACGTAAGAACATATTACATGATCTGATCATATCCCCTCTCTTTGTAATATTATTATCTCTACCCTATAAGATCTTTAGTTTAAATTGATTGACATGTATCATGCGCCCGACTAATGTCGATCTCCTTTTATCATATGAGTCGCTATTTGTGACATTGATTTTTTGCACGATGTGTCATATTTCCCCCCTGGTCTCTTTCCATTTATCGCATCTGAATTTGAGCGATCAAGATCTCCATGCGATATACCTACCCAACTTGACACCTGGTTACTCAAAATCTACACGGTATACCTTTCTCTTGTTTTTGGTCCCTAGGTAAGGAACCTTGACTAGCATCGAACCCTGACTCCTATGTAACTTGGATTCATTTTCTTAGATTTTTTATATAATTTGTATACTTTTATTTTATTTCTAATTTTATTTATTCCTTTATTTTTCTTTTTATTTATTATTTTTGTATTCATTTATATCCATCTGTATTTTCCCTTGGTTTTGCAAAACCACATGGTAATTTCCCATGGTTTTTATTCCTTATGGTTTTCCCCAAAGTTTCCCTTGGTATTTATTTTTTTTACATGGGAAAAATCAAGTTTACTTTAGAATTAATTTTACATTAGTAAAATTAATTTTACATGGTTAAACTATTTTTTACATGGTGTGTTTTTCCTAAAACCCTAATGTATAGTTTTTATAGTACATTCTTATTCTTTTTCCATATCCCCGTAAAAGTATAGGGATTTCTAATGAGTACAGGGATGATGTTACACATCTCCTCTGAAACTATTTGAGATGATATCTGAAATACTATTGTTTTAATCTATTCTTGAACAACATGAACTATTTCTACTATCAAATACATCATTTTAAATTGTATTCATCCATTTGTTTTTCTCCTGCACAAGATAGGTTAGAAGTAATTGTAGATTAGTTAGTTTTTGTTTTAGAGTAGGTTTAGAATTAATTAGAACTCTTTGGGGGACAATTCATTGTCTTTCCCCTTTTTCTTCTTTTAATTCATAGTGGCACCCAAGCCCACATACTAGTCATAAATGCTACACCAAATGAGATTTGTCCTAATTGGGACCTACCATTGGGTGTTCTCCCTTACCTACTTGACAATCCATTTGGACCCGTCAACACAGAGATGCAATAGAAAATACTAAGTTCATGCATGAGGAGTGAATTCTTAAGAGTTGGGAACGATAATTGGAATAACTACCCAATAAGTCCAAAGCATGGGGGAATTCAATATGCGGAGACGTGACTAAGTTAGTTGAAGTATGGACACAACAGTCATTTCATGAGAGTTCAACACTTAGAAATTTTTTATTGATGTTGCAACAAGAGTAGGAGTAGAACAAAGAGTGATCATAATAGTGGGACAATGGCATATTGGACATTACAGAAAAGGTTGGGGAGGATATGTTTCTCCATTGTAGTGAACAAATTGGTCACAAACAACTTTGGGCAGAGGGAACTGTGGATGGTTTCACATATTACAAATGATTGCAATGCAAGTTGGGAACTTGGGGTTTCCACTTCGCAAGGAAATTGACTATGGTTATGGATTTGGTTCTAGCTTGTGTGTTCCCACAATACATAAGTATGATAAAAACATTTCAACTCTAAGCAATATCTAGATCGAAAATCTACAATCAACACTCATTCCAATCTTTCTCTCAATCTTTTAGAAGGTCCATATTGGTAGTCAATAAATAAAAGTCAAATTATAGTCTTCTTTTTCAGTGTGACCCCAACATGCTACCATCACGTAACAATCCAATAAGAGGAAGTGGGGTATGTATTATTCTTCTTGGATCAATTTCTTCCTAGCATGGAAACAACCCTCTAGTTCCTATACATGATTACAAGCACTCATGGATTTCTCCAGAACACCCTCAAGGTCATTGACCATTCACCAATATTTGGCAGATCTCCATGAAGGGGTTCCTTGGATGCAATATAAAAAACAAGAACTAGATTGTGGCTGCCCTTGGCATCAACAAGGTGTCTTTCTTGTTGGTTCCACTAACCTTCTGTGTTACTCTAGCTCCTTGGAATAGATATGAAGGAAACTCTTTATCTTCTACAATCTTCTCTCTCCACACTGTTCTCTTGGTTGTGCAGTTTGTAGGGTGAAGATTTGGATAAAGTCACCAACACTTTGCTTCCTAGTGACCACTCAAATTGCAACTGTGGAAAATGTTCTTGTTGTTTCTACATGATATTCCTAACATACTCCTCCTCTTCATGCACCTATGAGTTCATTATTGGATTAAGGAAGTATTCTTTCCATTCCTCCTTTAAAATCAATCTGTATTATGGCACGTGTCTTGCTTCTACTAGAAATATGCCACCTGCTAGCCTTTTTTGGCACATAATGAACATGCCTTTGAGTACCAACAACTCATAGAATTATGTCCTCTCTTCTTCCAACAATGAAAAAAAAGGGATGTCTTGTTTCATTTTTATTATTCTTACCTTGGTTGATTCTCTTATCACTTCTTATGTGTGATGGTGCAAGTTGAGTCTTTGATCTCTTCTCATCATTTCCTTTCTTCAATCCACCACAAGAAGGTTGATGTGGAAGTGGATTTCCACCTTTATTTTTTATTGATATTTATTATGATGAGAGGGCCAACTTTATCATTCCTTTCACCTTAAAAAACATGGTCTTCATGTTCATGGGATTTTTCTTTTTTCAAACAAATCCTAGTCGTTCATGATTGACCCATGGTGTAGCTACAATGGTACTTATAATTATGTTTCTTCTCTTGCCTAGCCCTTGTCGATGATATCCCATATTTCTTAAGATTTTGGAACCAATTCCTCTTGTACGCTTCTAAAATTAACCAAAATGATCCTAAGAAAAGTCTAAGGAAGCCGAGCTTATCAAAGTTGTCTTGTTCATGGAATTGGTTAAGGTGGTGACAATAGAAAGTGGCCTTTCTTCTTTGTGCTCCTAGATAGATGCTTGGATATTTTCCAAGGCTTCTTCTTTCTTTAACAACTCTTTTTGTATCCAAGTCATCATCTAAGTGACCCTATCTTCAAGTCATATATCCAACCAAATGAACTTCTCTCCCAAGTGTGCAAGTTGAACTATGTTTTTGTCCCAATCTGTCATGACCATAGTGAGGGAATCTTAGAATTCATCAAACTTATTCTTTAGCAATGGTAGCAGTTTGGTAGAGGTCTAAAGGTTTTTCTCCATCTCTTCCATCCTTTATTCAAACTTTTGTACCTTTTCCTTCAAGTGTTGGATCTCCTCTTGAAGCTAAGCATTGCTTTCCTTTAATTCTTCCATAATTTCTCTATTTCCTTTACCCATGTTGAGGTATGCAATGTTCTATTCAAAGTGTTAGACAACACAAGTATTTTAATAGAGGACGACTTCATTAACCACTCACACAACTAGATCAAATATCAACACACTGATGTTTTGATATGGTAAAAACCCTGCAGGGAAACATCCTTGGCCCCAACCAACGTGGCCACTTGGAGAAATTTATTAACGCAAAAGAAAAATTTACAAAGATATTTTACAGGATATTTTCTCACAATCGATCATCGACAAATGACCATCCATGCTCTTTAAATAAAAAATCATGGAACAATTGAGTGTTAAGCCACATATCAATGTAGTTTTTAATATCAAGGAGAATATGATTCGTCAGATCACTCTATGTTAGAAACATATCATGACCATCGGATTACCTAACTGCAAATGCATACTAATGCATACTAAAGAAACACACATTTACCTAAAGACACATTAGATCAAGTTGTTCTTAAATAAATCCTAAGTGTCTAAATATCCTATCACCCCCCCTTAAGAACAACTTGGGATAGGATTGAAGGATTTACAAAGATGACACAAAAGGAGAAGGAAGGAGGCATTAGAGCATGTCCCCCTTAATGAAAACTTCATGAACTCCTAACATAGATAGAAGTTTTGAACACTTTTATTTTGTAAGAAACTTTTTGAAAATGTCTGCAACTTGATCTCCTATAGGGCATAAGAGCACTTAAATAACTCAATCTTGAATGATATTTATAATAAAGTGCATGTGTATCTTGATGTTCTTGTTGCACTAATGTTGAACTGGATATTTGGTGAGCTTGATGGAACTCTGGTTGTTGCACCAAAAGATTGTTGGATGTTGGAGCTAGAATCCAAAATCTAAAAGGATTTGTCGAAGCCATAAGGCTACTTGACTTGCATTAATCATTTCTCAATAATATTTTTCTACTCAAGAAAGAGAAATAGACTATTTTTTATTACAAGCCCAAGTGATAGGTCCTAGACCAAGGCTAAAAACATAACCTGCAGTAGACTACAAATCATCAGGATCGACAACCCAATCTGAATCAATGAAACCAACCAATAAAGGAGTCCCCCCTGAACCGTAATGTATCCTGAACTAAAATGTGCCTTGGACATACTAAAGTATTCTTTTAGATGCTTTCCAATGGCTTTCATGGGGTGTTTGCATATAATCGGTAACAAGACCAACAACAAAGGAAATATCAGGACGTGTATGAGTTAAGTATAAGAGGCTACCAACTAACTAACAATACAAAGTGACATCAAATTTAGGAGAAGTACAAGTGGAAGTAAGCTTGACTCCATAATGGAAGGGAGAAGGGGTCGGTTAACAATCCTCCATGTGAGAGCGATGAAGAAGGTAACATACTTAGACAAGGAAAGAAAAATTCCTTCATTGGTTTGTAAAACTTGGAGGCCAAGGAAATAATGCAAAAAGCCTAAGTCCTTCATTTCAAATTTCTTATTAAGGCTCATATTCACATTGTTTCAAATTTTTGGGTCACTACCAGTGAGGATAAGGTCATCAACATAAAGAACAAGGATTATGAGATGGATTCCTACTTTCTTGGTATAGACATTAGGATCAGAGTGGAATCTAGAAAATATGGTATTAAGAAGAAAGATGTCCATTTTGTTATACCAAGCTCGAGGATATTGCTTAAGACCATAAAGAGATTGATTAAGGCAATGAAAAAGGATAGAGTCATTATCAACATATCCATGAGGTTGTTCCATATAAATTTATTCTTGCAAATTTCCATGCAAGAAGGTGGATTTGAAATCCATTTTATGGACCTCTCGTTTATGTGAGGCTGCAATGGAAAGAACAAGGCATATGGAATTAATTTTGGTTATAGAGGCAAAGGTTTCATTATAGTCTATTCCTTCAACTTGGGAAAATCCTTTGGAAACTAACCAATCCTTGTGTCTTTAAACACTTCCATATGATGCATACTTTTTTCTATAGACCCATCTACATCTGACAAGTTTTCTTCCTTTCAAAAGAGTTACAAGATCCCAAGTACCATTTTCCATTAAAGAACTTTAATCTTCATTAATTATTGTATCCCAACATCGATGTCATGAATCTTCTACAAATTTATTTGGATCATGAGTCTCTGAAACTTGATCCAAAAGAGAAGAGTCTCATTGGAATTGTGAGCATGTCCAACGCTAATTTGAAGGATCAATGACAATATCACCAGCTTCTTCTCGTGTTGAATGGACCCATATAGGAATGGTGGTGTTGATGCAAGTTGAGGTTCAATGGACTCATCTGGAGGAAGGTGAGAACGAGGATATGGATTTTCATCCTCACTTTCGTCATCTGAAGAATAAGAAAATAGAATAGGAACAAAATAAGGCACAAATGTCAAATATGGATCATAGGCCGAAGAAGGAACAAACGACGAATTAGGATCATAGGCCAAGAGATTTTTATCAAATTTAACATCTCTTTTAATAATAATTTCATTGCAATTTGGTTGAAGAAGTTTGTAACCTTTGACATCTTTAGAATAACCAAAAAATATACACTTCTCACTTTTAGGCTGCAATGCTTTCCTTTTCTCATAAGGAATGTGAGGCCATGCTACACTACCAAATACACTGAAGTGACTTACATATGGCTTAAGTTTAGTCCATTCTTCTTGTAGTGTTATGTTTTTAAGAGCCTTTGTAGGAATGTGATTTATGACGCAACACCCCTACCTCAGCAAGTTCTTCTTGACCTCCTGGTCTAAGTATCGTTATTAATCTCCCTTTGAGTCGAAATGACTCTTTGATTCCTGGCTGGAATATTCACACTTGTAACCATAGGTCCTTCTAGGTTTTATGTCTGCGCAAAAAAGCACAAGGCGTGAACCTCCACTCCACGCGACCAACTGAAGTGAGCACAACCTTTACCCAAAAAGGTGTTTCAGGTTTCGTGACTTCGTGATTTCCGTTACGAGTCTCCTTGACTCCTTCGATCCTTGAACCCTGAAAAGGGATAACGGGTCTTCAACTCCTCCCTTAAATTCTCCTGATGTGACCCTCTTCCACAACCTGGGGCTCAACCTCAAAGCGCGTCAGAATTTCACGACTTGGGAGTTCACAATACACGGATCCTCCTTTTCCCCGAAGTCTGAACTCGCGACTTCTTTTCTATGGATCTACGGTCGAGATCCTTGTATGATATAACGGTCTAGATCCTATTGGGGTTTCACGAATAGGAACTTTGCGATTGTTGCCTCCAAGTCACAACTTTCTCCACTTCCTTGAATTTCGAAATGATGAAATTCAAGCACGAGATCAACGACTCTTGTTGATCCAGATCTGACGGCTATTATCCCTCCTCAGGTTTTCAAATTCTTAAGGACTCTCTCCTTAATCCTTCCACTGATCTGTGAGATCCAACGGTCCACAAAAAATTGGTAGTTCTCCCCCCAAGAAACTTCAACCATCCGTTCAAGTTCTTGATAACTCCTGGCCTAATAACAGGACATCTTTTCTCCTGAACCTGATTCTACAAGGTGATTTCAAACCCCATCCTTCCTTCAAAATCTTCCAAGTCTCTATCCCTCTTGATCTTGGTTCTGATTGTAAACTCAGATATCTCCTAAGGGAATTCTTGGGCACACTCCTTGCGAACTTCATGATAATCACTGATTATCTGGTGTCCCTCCTCTTCTGTGCATTCCCTACGACAGAAATCCTTCAACCACTCACTTGGGTTGGAAAAGTATAATACTTCAACCTGCCTTCACACTCCTTGCACAACTCTGTTCTATACTTGCACTTCCATTGGTATGAGAACAACANTCTGAGACAAAACTCAGAAATCTTGTCAACGCACTCCTTGCGGGATATCTGAGGATGAGAAACAATTGAAATTCATACTCTTCCTCTCACATGTCTCATACATTCAACATGAAATCACAAATACATAAATCATTGAAACAAATGCATAACAGAGCATATAAGAAACTTGTAAACATACCATTAAGAGATGCAAACAGTAATCACCATGACACCATGAAATGTAATCAAAGCATTCTTATATTAATTCTAGTGCTCATGTACATGGGCTCAATAGCAACAACTATCTGCTTATACAACCTCTACAATCTTTATTCTTCCCTATTCTCCTCTTCTACAACTCTTACAATGAGAGAATAATGATACAATACCATACATGTGAGGGAGCTTTATAGAGTCTTCCCTCCTACAACCTCTAGCTATCTAATCGAAATAAAATCCTACAACTACTTTACATTTATTACAATAAATGCCTGCAACCAACAAATGAGAGTGAACGCTCAATATCTGTGTCACAATATCCAAAAAATAAATGCAAACATATCCCTTCTAGATATTACATTAATGCTTCACCCTTTCAAATTCAAAATATCTTCAAAATATGTGCTGGTGCAATTCCAGCTATTCTCCGCTTTGCTGGCTTGCGATGCTCTTGCATCATACTCCTCTGGCTGAAAAATTCATGGGCTTCTGTCCATGAGCTCCTGCACTGTCTGTCCATGTTTTTGGATGTTTTCTTCACTTTCCCAACTAGCATCCTCAATCGGGTGTCCTTTCCACTTCAATAAATACTCAAAATATGTCTTTCTCTGGGTTTTCTTGCTAACTCTCTGAGCAATGATCTTTTCCATCTGCGGATTTTTAGCTACAAGCATCTGTTTAACCCATTGAATTTCCTTTGATCCTCTTCTACTCTGGCTTCATCTTCTCTGTAAGGATACATATCTTCTATGTTGAATATGGGCGATATGCCCACACCATCTAGCAATTCTATCTCATAAGCATTTGCTTCAAATTTCCTCAAAATCTTACATGAACCTATCTTTTTCATCTTCAGTTTATTATATGTTCCCCTTGGGAACCTTTCTTTTCTCAAATGTGCTAATACCAATTCTTCCACTTCAAATTGAAGTTATCTTTTGTGTTGATCTTCTATGCGTTTGTATTCCTGGTTGGAACTCTGCAACCTCTCTTTAGTCTTACTGTGGAGCTCTTGCCTCTCTGCAGCAAAATCTTCCGCTCCAACACTCCTGAACTCACTCTGCTATAAGTTCCTCAACTCAGATAATCCTCTCGACTGCATTCCATACATTATCTGGAATGGGTTATATCCTGTGCTCATGTTAGGTGAATCATTATATGCAACTTCCACTTGCGGCAGAATCTGATCCCACTGACTATGATGTTTAGCTACTAAACTCCTCAACAAGTCCCCTAAACTTCGATTTAGTACCTCAGTCTGTCCATCCGTATGAGGGTGATATGCTGAGCTATAAGATAAATTCATTCCCATCTTATTCCATAGTTTCCTCCAGAAATGACCAACAAAATTGGTGTCTCTGTCTGAAACAATACTCCTAGGTAAACCATGAAGTCGAACTACTTCTTTGAAAAAAAGATTTGCAATATGTGTTGCATCACTGGTTTTCTGACATGGAATGAAATGTGCCATTTTGGAAAATCTTTCGACCACCAAGAATATGGAATAACAACCCCTCTGTGTCCTTGGAATTCATAACAAAAAATCCATGCTTAACGCATCCCACGGCCTCTCTGGTACTGGAAATCGTTGATACAATCCTGTATTTTGTCTTTTCCCCTTTGTGTGCTGGAAAATTCTACATTTGTTGACAAATTTATTGACATCCATTCTTATCCCTATCCAATAATATAAGATGTTCATTTTCATGAATGTTTTGTCATGGCAAAAATGCCCAGCCAATCCCCCACTATGGTTTTCCTTCAGAAGATTATCTCTCATAGAAATCTTCTGGATACACAACTGATTTCCTTTGAATAATAATCCATCCTGGATCAAGCATTCAATCCATTGGATTCTATCTCTTAGAACAGGATTCTCACATGCTTCATAAGCGTCCTTGAAATCTGAATCATCTCTGTACATATCCTTAAGGCTATCAAAACCTAAGGTCTTCACGCAAAAATCCTATAGAATCAAACACTCCCTGCTCAATGCATCAACAAACTTGTTAACAGTTCTAGAAATGTGCTTTATAACAAAAGTAAAGTTCTGCATAAATTAAATTCATTTTGCATGTTTCTGGTTCAATTTCTCTTGTCGATTTATGAATTGTAAAGCATGATTATCGCTATACAAAACGAACTCTTTCAGAACCAAGTAATTCCCCTATTTCTTCAATGCTTGTATGATTGCATAAAACTCTTTGTCATACGTGGAATATTTCATCTTGGCATCGTTCATATTCTCACTTAAGTATGAAATTGGTCTATTGTCTTGACTTAAGACTGCCCCAATCGTGAATCCACTTGCGTCACATCTGAATTGGAACATTTTACTGAAATCTGGAAAAACCAGAACTGGCTGTTCAATTATCTTCTCTTTCAGCAACTTGAAACTTTTCTTCGCTTCCTTTGTCCAATGAAAATATTTATGTCTTTTCTTGACCATGTCCATCATTGATGCACTAATCCCACTAAAATTTCCGATGAACTTCCTATAAAAACAGGCTAGTCCATGGAAGCTTCTAGCTTCAAAGATATTCCTTGGCGATGGCCATTCTTTGATTGCTTTTACCTTCTCAGGATTCATCTTCAAATCATTTGAAGAGATCAAAAAACCCAAATAAATGATCTTTTTCTTCATGAAAGATGACTTTTTCAAATTTATCAACAACTTCTCTTACTGCAACCTCTTCATTACTAGAGTTAAATGTTTCAAATGCTCCTCCTCAGTCTTACTGAAGATCAGTATATCATCAAGATACACAATTACAAACTTTCCAATGAAATCTTTCAAGACTTCGTTCATCAATATCATAAAATTACTTGGTGCATTCGTCAAACCAAATGGCATGACAAGCCATTCATACAGTCCTTCATTCGTATTAAATATTGTCTTCTATTCATCACCTTCCCTCATTCTAATCTGATGATAACCTCTTTTCAAATCAATCTTTGAAAAAAAAATTTCTCCACTCAATCAATCCATCAAGTCATTCATCCTCGGTAAGGAAATCTATACTCGATGGTGATTTTTTTTATAGCCCTCAAATATGTTCACATCCTCCATCCACCATATTTCATCGGTCTTAACACTATTGGCACAACGCATGGAATCAAGCTTTCTCTAACCAACCCTTTGTCCATCAAATCCTGGACTTGCTTTTTGACTTCTTCATTCTCCTGCGGCGTCAATATGTACACTTCTTTGTTTGGTAAACTCTCTCCTGGTATAAGGTCAATGTGATGGCTTATACTCTTGATGTGTGGCAATGAACATGGTAAATCGTCCACCACTATATCAGCGAAATTCTCTAGCATTTCCTGAATATCCTCAGGTAGATCATCTATTGAGGTATTTGTCAAGATGACTCTAGGTTTTCTTACCACGACAAACTGCATGTCTTCTTATTTCTTGATTTCATCCAAAATTTCCTTCCCACTCATGAGAAGTATAGTATTTCCTGTTTCTTTTTTCACCTTCTTGTCTTCAATTGGCAGCAACATATATGTTCTACCATTGTTTTCTAAGGTATAGGTACTCTTCCTTCCGTCATGGACAACATTCCTGTCATATTTCCATAGCCTCCCCAACAAAATATGACAAACATCCATGGGAATAACATCACATAAAATCTCATCTCTATAACCTCCTATCTTAAATTCAACTAAACATTGTTTAGTGACTGTTACCTGATGTCCCTTTTGTAACCATGAGACTTTATACAGACTTGGATGTGCAACTATCTCCAATTCCATCTTCTCTACCATATTTGTGGATACTAGATTATCTATGCTTCCACTGTCCACTATTACCTTGCATACCCTATCCTTGGTCTTGCAAACAGTTCTGAACAAACTGTTCCTTTGGATTGGATTCTCTATCTCTTTCTCTGGCTTTAAGCGAATTTTCCTCATCATTAAGGATCTTCTGCCTCAACATTTCGCCTTTGTGCTTCTGAAATGTGAGCTTCTCCTCCTCCATCTCTTTTTTAATAATGACATTAAAAATATCTGTGTACGATCTTTCCAGAGACAAAATTCTTTACTTCACCTCTTCTGCGTCTTCCTATTCCTCTGGCTCACAGAAAAGTGGTATGATCGACATATTGTATTCCCTATGAACTTCCTCCCATTTTTGGGTGATTATGAGGTTTCTTTTCTTCATCCTTGGGCTTCTGTACTTTGTCCTGGGCAATCACTTTGCCTCTTCTTTCACTTCTACCTCTGCCCCTTTGACCTTGCTTTCGGGCCAATTTATCTTCCGCCTTAAGAGAAATCGAATAAACATCTTCTACATTCCGGATTGTCACCATGCTCATCTCATACTGAATGTCATATATCATACCATTCATATATCTGGTGAATTTTTCATCATCACTCTCACGATGACCTGCTCTGATGTTAAGTCTATAAAATTCCTCAGTGTATTCCTTCATTGTCATCCCTTTCTGTCTCAAATTCTGCATTCTTCGGAACAGATTAATTTGGTAATCTCTGGGTATGAATTTGGCTTTCATCTTTGCGACCATCCTGTCCTAGCTTTTAATTATTTTTTTTCCTTTACAATGCATGTCAGCCTGTAGTTCATCCCACCATAGTGTTGCATGCCCTTTAAGTCTAGTGACATCATGTTTTACTTTCTTATCTTCTTTGATATCTTCATAATCGAAGTACTTTTCTAGAGCTCTAAACCAATCTAGTAGCTCCTCAATGTCTAAGTTGCCTTCATACATTGGGATGTCCATTTTTTCTCTAGCCCCTATTCTTGCAACAACTCTGAAAAGATGTTCTTTTGTAGCATCTTCAGCTGCAACTTCTTCTTCATTGGGTCTAGATTCATTCTCATTTTCAAGTTCACTGACATCTCCAGCATCAACTGTTTGTTTTTGTGTTGTCTCCATAGCATATAGTCGAGGATGAAGTTCTCTCATTTTCCTTTCCACGGCTAGATCGGGCATTGGTCTTTCTTGACATCTTCTTGGCGACACTGTGTTCAATATACTCTTCGCTACAAAAATTTGAGATCTGGGCTCTGATACCACTTGTTGCAGCACCCCTACCTCAACAGGTTTTGCTTGACCTCCCGATCTAAGGATCGTTCTTAATATCCCTTTGAGTCGAATTGACTCTTTGATTCCAGGCTGGAATCTTCACACTTGTAACCACAGGTCCTTCTAGGGTTTACGCCTGTGAAAACAAGAACAAGGCATGAACCTCCACTCCACGCAATGAACTGACGTTACCACAACCTTTACCTAAAAAGGTGTTTTAGGTTTCATGACTTCACGATTTTTGTTAGGAGTCCCCCTGACTCCTTTGATCCTGGAACCCCGAAAAGGGATAATGGGTCTTCAACTCCTCCCTTAAACTCTCCTGATGTGACCCTCTACCACAACCTGGGTCTCAAACTCTAAGCGCATCAGAATTTCGTGACTCTAGAGTTCACAATATATGGCTCCTCCTTTTCCTCGAAGTCTGAACTCACGACTTCTTTGCTGTGGATTGACGGTCCAAATCCTGTCGGGGTTTCACGAATCAGAACTTCACAATTCTTGGCTCCAAGTCACAACTTTATCCACTCCTCCAAATTCTGAAATGATGAAATTCAAGCACGAGATCAACGACTCTTGTTGATCCAGATCTTACAACTATTCTCCCTCCTCATATTTTTGAATGCTTAAATACTCTCTCCTTAATCCTTTCACTAATCTGCGAGATCCAACGGTCCACGAAAAATCGGTAGTTCTCCCCCCAAGAAACTTCAACCATCCATTCAAGTTCTTAATAACTCCAGGCCTAATAACTCGACATCTTTTCTCCTGAGCCTAATTCTGCAAGGTGGTTTCAAACCCCGTCCTTCCTTCGAACTCTTCCAAGTCTCTATTCATCTTGAGCTTGGTTCTAACTACAAACTCATAGATCTCTTAATGGAATTCTTGCCCACACTCCTTGTGGCCTTCACAATAATCACTGATTATATGGCGTCCCTCCTCTTCTGTGCAATCCCTACGACAGAAATCCTTCAACCACTCACTTGGGTTGGAAAAGTATAAGACTTCAACCTACCTGCACACTCCTTGCACAGCTATGTGCTCTACTTTCACTTTCATTGGTATGAGAACAATGGTATCTCTCCTAAGCTTCTCTGAGACAAAACTCATAAATCTTGTCAACGCACTCCTTGCGGACCTCCACTGCACTCCTTGTAGGAATTATCAGGATGATAAACAATTGAAACTCATACTCTTCCTCTCACAGGTCTCATACATTCAACATGAAATCACAGATACATAAATCATTGAAACAAATACATAACATAGCATATAAGGAACTTGTAAACATACCATTAAGAGATGCAAACAATAATCACCACAACACCATGAAATGGAATCAAATAATTCTTATATTAATTCCAGTGCTCATGTACATGGGTTCAATAGCAACAACTATATTCTTATACAACCTCTACAATATTCATTCTTCCTTATTCTCCTCTTCTACAGATCTTACAATGAGAGAATAATGATACAATACCATACATGCGAGGGATCTTTCTAGAGCATTCCCTCCTACAACCTCTAGCTATCTAATCGAAATAAAATCCTACAACTACTTTACATTTATTACAATAAATGCCTCCAACCAACAGATGAGAGAGAACGCTCAAGATCTGTGTTACAATCTCCAAAACATAAATGCAAACATATCCCTTCTACATATTACATTAATGCGTCATCCTTTCAAATTCAAAATATCTTCAAAATACGTGCTGGTGCAATTCCAATTGTTCTCCACTTTGCTGGCTTGTGATGCTCTTGCATCAATTTACTATGTAATTTTCACTATTAATGGCTTTCGGCCAATACCTTAGACTTAGTCCCATAGATTGGATCAAACAATTATCCATTTCTTTTAATGTGCGATTATTTCTCTCAGAAACACCATTTTTTTATGGTGTATATGGAACAGTGTGTTGCATTTGGATGGCATGTGTAGTGCAATAACTTGCAAATTGATTGTTCGCATATTCTCCTCCATTATTTGTTCTTAACCTTTTAATTTTATGTCCAAATTGATTTTCTACAAGGGCCTTGTAGGCCAAAAACTTGTCAAAAACTTCGCTCTTATGTTTTAGGAAGTAAACCCAAGTACATTTGGAAAACTCATCATTGAAAGTTAAGAAATACTTGCATCCAAAAAAGAAGGAGAATAAAGTGGACCACACAAGTCACTATGAACAAGTTGCAAAGGGGACGAGGCCTTCCAAGAGGCATGTTTGTCAAAACGTTCCTGATCATGATTTTTTTCAAGAACACAACTGACACAAACACCATCTTTGAATGAAACAAGAAGAAGACCAATCACCATCTGTTGATTACATAGTTTCTACAATGAGTGATAGTTTAGATGACGAAACCACTTACATCAAAGTTTGTTCCAGTCATCTCTATGAGAAACAAAAAGTGATGGAAAAGATGAAGACCCAAAGTTGTCAAACTTGTACCACCTAGTAATATC
>JASDQU010229910.1:3810-14051 GCA_032191745.1 Picea mariana | reverse complement strand
GCTTCTAACTTCAAAATATTTTAAACGCTTCATCATGTGCCCAAAATGTGTTGGTGTGTGCCCCACGCTCGCTTGTTGTTGGCGATGCTCCTGCATCATACTCCCTTGCTTGAAAATTTTCATGGGATCCTGTCCATGAGCTCTCACACAATCTGTCCATGCTTCTAGATCTCTGCTTCATTTTCCTAGCTGGCATATTCAACTGGATGTCCCTTCCATTTGACCAAGTATTCAAAGTATTCTTTTCTCCTGGTCCTCTTGCTAATTCTTTTGTCCAGTATGCTTTCCATCTGTGGCTTCTCTACAACTGGCATCTGTTTAGCCCACTAAACCTATGTTTGTTCATCACTTGTTCCTGCTTCCTCAGCTTTGTATGGGTACAAATCTGAGACATTGAATATCGGAGAAATTCCGAACCCATCGGGTAATTCAATCTCATAAGCATTTGCCCCAAATTTCTTCAAGACCTTACATGGTCCGATCTTCTTCATATTCAGTTTGTTATATGTCCCCTTTGGGAACCTTTCCTTTCTCAGATGTGCCAGAATCAAGTCACCAACCTCAAATTGAAGTTGTCTCCTGTGTTTATCTGCTCTACGCTTATACTCTTGGCTCGAGTTCTGCAATCGCTCCTTCACCTAGCTGTGAAGTTCCTTCATTGCTTCTGTGAAATCCTCTACACTAGCACTCCTAGTTGCATTCTATTCTGAATATCTCAATTTTGAAAATCCTCTTGGCTGCATCCCATAAACAATCTGGAATGGACTCTGCCCTATGCTTCTGTTGATTGAATCATTATAAGCAAATTCCGCCTGTGGTAGAATATTGTCCCATTGACTATGGTGTTCTATCACCAAGCTCCTCAGCAAGTCTCCCAAACTTCTGTTCACAACTTCTTTCTGTCCATCCATCTAAGGATGATAAACTGAACTGAACGAAAATTTCATTCCTATATTTTTCCATAAGGTTCTCCAGAAGTGTCCCACAAACTTGGTGTCTCAATCCGAAACTATGCTCCTTGGTAAGCCGTGAAGTCGAATGACTTCTTTGAAAAACAGATTCGCAATGTGAGTTGCGTCACTGGTTTTTTGACACGGTATGAAATGTGCCATCTTAGAAAATATATCCACTACCAAAAACATCGAGTCAAAGCCTCTTTGTGTTCTCGGCAGCCCCAATATGAAGTCCATGCTGACTGCATCCCACGGCCTGTCAGGTATGGGTAACGGTTGATAGAAGCCTTCATTCTACCTCTTCCCTTTTGAATGCTGACAAATTCTGCATCTGTCCACGAATATTTTGACGTCTTCTCTCATTCCTGGCCAAAAATATGACTCATTTAACTCTGAGAACGTCTTTTCATGACCAAAATGTCTGACTAATCCTCCACTGTGTTTCTCCTTCAACAAATTCTCCCTCATGGAGCATTTTGGAATACATAACTGATTGCCCCTGAATAACAATCTATCCTGGATCATGTATTCTATCCATTGGCTTCTGTCCCTAAGAATTGGATTCTCAGCTAGTTCATATGCCTCTTTAAAATCTGGATCATCTCTGTACATGTCCCTGAGATCATCAAAACCCAGTGTTTTGACTCTGAACTCCTGCAACAACAAACATTTCCTGCTCAAAGCATCAACAACTTTGTTAGAAATTCTAGAAATATGCTTAATTACAAAAGTAAATTTCTTCATGTATTCAACCCATTTAACATGTCTTTGATTCAACTTCTCTTGTTGAGTCACAAATTGCAAAGAATGATTGTCACTGTATAAGACAAACTCCTTCGGGATTAAGTAGTGTCTCCATTTCTTCAATGCCTGGATAATAGCATAGAACTCCTTGTCATACGTAGAGTATTTCACTTTTGCTTCATTCATCTTCTCACTAAAGTATGCTATTATCCTGTCTTCTTGACTCAAGACTGCCCCTATTGCAAATCCACTTGCATCACATTTTACTTGAAATGTCTTTTTAAAATCCAGCAACACCAGAATTGGTTGTTCCATGATTTTCTTTTTCAACAAATTGAAGCTTTTCCCAGCCTCTTCTNTTGAAGCTTTTCCCAACCTCTTCTATCCAGTGAAAAGACTTGTGTCTCTTCTTCATTGTGTCCATCATTGGTGCACTAATTCCACTGAAATTCCTGATGAACTTCTGGTAGAAACTAACCAATCCATGAAAACTTCTCACCTCAAATATACTCTTCGGTGATGGCCAATTCTTAGTTACCTCCACCTTATCTGGATCCATCCTCAACTTATCTGCAGAAATAACAAACCCCAAATAAATGATCTCTGTCTTCATGAATGAGGATTTCTTCATGTTTATCAACAACTTCTCTTGCTGTAGCCTTTTCATGATTGTAGCCAAATGTTTCAGATGCTCTGCCTCTGTTTTACTGAAAAACAATATGTCATCAAGATACACAATGACAAATTTTCCGATGAAATCCTTTAGGACTTCGTTCATCAACCTCATGAAAGTACTTGGTGCATTCGTTAAGCCAAATGACATAACAAGCCATTCATACAACCCTTTGTTATTCTTGAAGGCTATCTTCCATTCATCACCTTCTCTCATACGAATCTGGTGATANTGGATCCACCCTCAACTTATCTGCAGAAATAACAAACCCCAAATAAATGAGCTCTGTCTTCATGAATGAGGATTTCTTCATGTTTATCAACAAATTCTCTTGCTGTATCTTTTTCATGATTGTAGCCAAATGTTTCAGATGCTCTGCCTCTGTTTTACTGAAAAACAATATGTCATCAAGATACACAATGACAAATTTTCTGATGAAATCCTGTAGGACTTCGTTCATCAACCTCATGAAAGTACTTGGTGCATTCGTTAAGACAAATGACATAACAAGCCATTCATACAACCCTTTGTTAGTCTTGAAGGCTATCTTCCATTCATCACCTTCTCTCATACGAATATGGTGATATCCACTTTTCAAATCAATCTTCAAAACAAATTTGGCTCCACTCAAGAAATCCATCAAATCATCCATCCTTGGCAATGGAAATCTGTACCTGATGGTTATCTTGTTGATTTCCCTTGAGTCAGTATACATCCTCTAGCCTCCGTCTTTCTTCGGACTGAGCACTGTCGAAATAGCACTTGGACTCAAGCTTTCTCTAACCAACCCCTTGTCTATTAAGTCTTGGACCTGTCTTTTGACCTCTTCATTCTTCTACGGCATCAATCTATACAGTTCTTTGTTTGGTAAACTAGCTCCAGGTATGAGATCAATATGATGACTTACACTTTTGATTGGTGGCAATGAACAAGGTAGTTTGTCCACTACTGTGTCAGCAAACTCTTCCAACAGTTTCTGAACCTCTTCTGGTAAATGATCTACCCTTGTACTGGTTAAAACAATTTTAGGCTTCCTGACCATAATGAATTGTGGTTCCTCCTTCTTCTTAACCTCTGTAAGAAGTTCCTTCCCACCCATGAGAAGTACAGTGTTGCTTACTTCAGGTTTCACCTCTTTATCTTTAATTGGAAGCAACATGTGAGTTCTCCCATTCTTCTCTAGGGTGTATGTGTTCTTCCTCCCATCATGAATCACATTCCTGTCATATTGCCATGGTCTACCCAGCAATAGATGACAAACATCCACGGGAATGACATCACACAATATCTTATCATTATATCCTCCTATCTTAAATTCAACTAAACATTGTTTAGTGACATTTACCTGATGTCCTTTTTGTAGCCATGAAACTATGTATGGACTTGGATGTTCAATAGTCTCCAACTCCAAATTTTCTACCATCTCTGTAGAAACAAGATTATCTGTGATACCACTGTCCACAATGACCTTGCATACCCTATCCTTGGTTTTGCAAGCAGTCCGAAAATGACTGTTCCTTTGCATTGGATTCTCCACCTCCTTCTCTGGTGTTAAGAAAACTTTTTGCATCATCAATGATCTTTCACCTTCAGCATCTTCTGCCTCAACATTCCCCCTCTATGCTTTAGAAATGTGAGTTTCACCACCTTCTTTCTTCTTCTCTGGACATTCATAAGATTTATGTCTGACCTTTCCGCTTGTGAAGCATTTTACCACTCCACCTCTTCCTCTTCCTCTTCCTCTACCTCTAGTATGAGGAAAAATGTTTCCATCAACATACTAACCTCTCTGTTCGGTATGCTGCCCTCTCTGTGAGCTTCCACCTCTCTCAGTCTGAGTTTGAGGTTTCTTCCACTCTTCCTTGGGTTTCTGATTTCTATCCTAGGCAACTGATTTGCCTCTGAGCTGACTTCTGCCTTGACCTCTTTGACCTTGTTTTTGGCTCAGCTTCTCTTCATCTTTTAGAGCCATCTGATAAGAATCTTCCACCGTTTGGATGGTCATCATGCTCATCTCATCCTGAATGTTGTATCTCAGACCATTCATATATCTAGCAACTTTTTCATCATCACTTTCGCGATGACCTGCCCTGATGTTCAGCCTGTAGAATTCTTTAGTGTACTCCTTTACTGACATTCTCAAATTCTGCATTCTTTGAAACAGAGTAATTTGGTAATCCCTGGGAATGAATTTTGCCTTCATATTTGCGATCATCCTATCCCAAATCTTGATCTTCTGTTTGCCTTTGCAGTGCATGTCATCTTGTAGTTCATCCCACCACAATGCTGCATGTCCTTTCATTCTTGTGACAACATGTTTGACCTTTTTGTCTTGTTCGACATCTTCATAGTCAAAATATGTGTCCAAAGCTCTAATCCAGTCTAGAAGCTCTTCAGCATCTAGGTTTCCTTCATATAATGAAATTTCCATTTTTGCCTTAGCACCCATTCTTGCAACATCCCTAATCAGGCGTCCATTTGCTGCATCTTCTGCTGTGACCTCTTCTCGTTCATGTTCAACCTCATTTTCACTTTGGGAATCACTAAGATCCCCAGCACCAGCTGTGCGCCTCTGTGCTATATCCATGTCCTCAAGTTTGGTGCATAGGTCATGCATATCTCTCTCCATGGCTGGATCAGGCATCTGCCTATCCCTTCTTCTTGGGATTTCCCTTTCCTTTGGTGGATCAGGTGTTTGTCTGTCTCTTCTTCTCGGCGGCATGGCTAAGATTTCTTTCTCGCTTTCCCTGTTTGAAGTATACAAACAGATTCAAGATCTGACACCACACTGATGCATACCTATCGGCCCTCGGAACCGATATCTGCTCACAGGATCATTCTTTATCCCCCTTGAACTGGATCGACTCTTTCGATTCCTCACTAGAATCTCAATTCGTTAGATCCACAGGTCCTTTTCGCAATCTCGCGATCTTGCGAGTTTGCGAGTCGTGACTCCCGACTCTTCCTTCTTAAATCCATGATACCTGAGATTGCGAAATGCTTACAGCTCTTTCTCTATCATCACCTTCTATGTATGACCACCGACTAGGATTAAATGTCAGTGCCTCTTGCAACTCGCCACTTCGCGAGTTGTGGCGTTCAACTTTTGCACCTTCCTTTCACGAAACCCTGAGAGGTGAGGTTGACTTTTCTCCTCTCGTTCTCTCTACTCTTGACTTCGCGACTTCGCTTCCCGAAGCGCTACCTTCGTTGTATCCCGACACCCGAAATGCCGAGATCCTGAACTCCTCGCTACCTCTTATCGCGACTCGCAACTTTGGGACTTTCGGGAAAAATGTCTCAACCTCTTATCCTCCGATATGCTGAAACACTGAAATTCTGACATGTCGTCAACACGGGTCCCACGATGGAATTTCCTGCCTTTTTTGGGATTTCAGACCTCACGACTTCGTGAGTCCTGATGCTGAACTTTCGACTCTTCAACTCTCGAAACCCCGAATTGGTCAATGTAGGTCTAACCTCTGTGTCAACGAGCATGCCACCTATCCACTCTCAGATGGGTGGTCCTGATCCTCTTCGCGACTTCGCCACTCGCGAAGTTGGAGGACTTCCCTCTCTGACCTCCGATGTTTGAATCCCCGATAGAGAGGATCTCATGACATGTGTCCTTCCAATCAGACGGCTCAGATTTTCTTGCTATTTCAGGACTTTGCCTTTCGTGATCTCACGAGTCTTGATGCAAAGGTTTTGACCCTTCAACTCACGAAACCCCGAAATGAGATTTTATGTGGGTGATCCAATGACCCTTGTTGGTTCAGATCCTATGGTCCAATTCTTTCGAGGTTGCACTTCGAAAAATGCTTACCATAACTTCCCTGCTCCTCTGCAATATCTGACAGTTCTCAGAACCTCATGAATTCTCCATGGAGAATTCCGACCGTTCAATTCCTTCTTAACACTCCTGCGAAATGAGCAAGCATGCCTTCCCGAAACTGGTCCACCAGCAAACCAATGTTGCTGCACCTTCTTCCAATACTTCAAGACACTAGCCCTCTTGATATTTTCTTCGACATCTTCAAAGATCCTATCCCTCTTGAGCTAGATTGAAAATCCTTAAGTCCTTTGGGGAAAATTCCTGCGTGCACTCCTTGCAGCAACAGTCTTTTAACAGTTTTACTGAGGGTGTAACTTCTGAGACCTCACTTAGCCTGAGCACTCCTTGCACGGCTCCTGTGCTCAACTTGCACTTCTGTGAGAGTGAGAACAAGGTTACCTCTCCTGAGCTTGCAGAGACAAACTCTGACTTCTGTCAACACACACCTTGCGGACAATTTCACTACACTCCTTGCAGAAAAACTCTAGCTCAGACAGAGAAACAATTGAAACTCATTCCTTACTCTCACTCTCTTCATATTTCAAACATTAATTATGAAATCATACATTCGCGCATCAAAGAAAATGCATAACAGAGAGTAAACAATCATATATCAAGCAACATGTATAAACCCAGAAAATAAATTGAACACCATGAGTCTAAACTAAAAATCTTTGTATTAATCCAGAACTTCTGTACATGGGTTTTCCTACACAGTTCTCTGCTTCAGCTCTCCTATGCTCTCTTGATCATACTGCTAATGTTACAATGATACAAGTGAGGGTGTCTATATCCGTTTTCCCTCTAGCTCCTAAAACTGTCTAATCTAGGAATTCAAAGCTACCTACTTACATTCATTAACATAAATGCCTCTTAGTCCTTTAGATGAGAGCGGGACACTCAAGGTCTGATCATAGTCTACTAGTACACCCTTTCTTAATTGTTTCATTTATGTTTGGCACATCCAACTTCAAAAGATTTTAAACAATTCATCATGTGCCCAAAATGCGTTGGTGTGTGCCCCATGCTCGCTTGTTGTTGGCACTGCTCTTGCATTAAAAACACTTACAGTTCGAGAGGATATTCTTCGTACCCTTAAAGAGAACTTGGTCATGGCACAAAATCACATGAAGCTAGCACCCAAATTTTATGGTCCTTATGCAGTTCTCAAATGTGTGGTACAAGTCGCATATCAATTAGCTTTGCCCAGTCAGTCGAAGCTACATCCATTTTTCCATGTTTCATGCTTAAAGAAGGTGATTGGAACTCGGTGCCAAATTCAAACCAAGCTTCCTGAGTTAGCTGAAGAAGGATCCATTTGTCTACACCCAAAAGAAGTCTTGGACCAGCGTGAGCGTCGCCTGCATCAGTGAACCATCAAGGAAGTGCTAGTCCAGTGGAAAGATACGAATCCAACAGATGCCGCTTGGGAACCAGCTACCATTCTGCAGCAGTTTCCTCATCTTAAGCCTTGAGGACAACGCTGTTTTTAAGGGGGCGGACATTTTAGGGTCCTAACCCGCACATACATAGATTAATATATTTGGATGTTATAAAGGTCAATATTAATAAGTCATTTCAATAAAATAGAATAAGGCGGATGTAAGAAGACCTAATAGAAGATTCCGCATCTAGAAGGATCTTCCTCTAGATGCTTCTCTTGATAGACATTTTGTATAAATAAGGGTCGAGGGTATGAAAACCCTAGCTTGGAGATTATTGTAACAGAGCACTGCTCAATTAGAGGTTGCCCCCTCGAAGAGGCTTGTGAACATTGCTTCCTGAATCAAAGTGGTATTTCTATTGCTGTTCTTATATCATTTCTGTGTTATTGTGGAGATTATGCTGGATATTTTACTGTTATTCTACCATTTCTAGCATTTTATTTCTGTTTTGCACATTCTATATATCTGGTATCTTGCAGAAATCCCTAAGTGATAGTAGCATGGCCCTTTTTTTTGTATAACTATTTAATGCTTGATCTTGATTGTCGTGGCTACAAATGTAATGATTTAGCTAAGTGTACCCACCTTTTGTGATATTAGCAAGACTATAACAGTGAGAGTGATAACAACATTAAATCGTTTTAAAAGTATTAAATCGTTTTTAAAGTTCGCCTTGGTTGAATTTTTTTACAATTTCTTTTTATATAATTTTTTTCATTGCAATACCTACTCATTAGAGAATGGCTGGAAGTGAGTTAATTAATACGGGTGAGATTTTTGCAGAGTTACCTTGATTTTGTTTTATAATTTAATTATCAGATTATAACTTACATGAGATCATATGTATACCTATAAGTTAGGTAATGCATAATAAAAATTATTATAATTCATCATGTTAATGGAGTAAAGTGATATGACGTATGATTTATCTCAATTCATAAGTGGTTACATGTGGACTGACTCACTTTATGTAAAATTCATCAACCTTGTAAAATTATTCCACATATAAACCTTAAACCTTAAACTATCCTTAAGACTTGTCTCCTTAAGTTATTAYRTTATACWAACTCATTRGGAAGGTAAAGGAATCTTAGWGTCATTCTTGATAAGTTAACAAGTGATCTTTAAGAGATAYKTTTATGATGGATATTGGAAAATTTTACTTTATTTAAGAGCATCATTTGTATACATTAATTTTAGTATATCATTAACAAATGTAATTAACACATCCTTAATTAAGTGGTACTTAATAGAATTAGACTACATATAATTGACATTAAGTTAATATAGATTGGATACTTACAAGACATTCATTACTTGTAGCATTAATTGTAATTTGGTCAAGATAAAATAACTTGTTCTAATTATTGATATTTAGGACTGCAATCATGAAAATCTAGATTGATTAAACTTTTCCATCCTTTGTAACTAGATTATTCTCTGATGAGATCAATGATCGTAGACTTGGTTGATTTAGCTAGTTGCATGGAGTGATTGTGATTGGTTTTGTAAAACGGATTTCTTGCGCCTTGTAGATAGAATGATTGATTTAAATTGTGTTCTAATATTCTAATAAATATTGATGATGGTGGATTGATTTAGAACTAGTTTATTAATGCGCGGTTAATTAAAATTTATGTATGATGGTTAACAGTAATGATTACTCTCGTCCTTGGCTAATTGATTTTAGAGTTGATGGAATGAATTTTAGTTGATCATCGATGTTTTTGTTAGCTCAGTCAGCATGGTAGATTGTCTTGGAGGTGGGAAATGTAGACACCTCCTATTTCCTCAGAACAGTCGCCATCCCTGAGACCTTAAATGGTCAATATCGATGGGAACTTGGGCTTGAGTGTTGCTTATATGTCATGGAGGTCCTAACCACTGTAGGGTAGGACAAGCGGGTAGTCAGTCTTATATTTTCGTCGATTGATGGTCGTTCATTGCTTCCAGATGATTGATGTGTGTATTAGGTCATTATGTTGTTGTCACAGTTGCATGCATCGCGTTTGTCGTCATGTTGTGACGCAGAGTATAATTTCTTTATTACTCTTGTACACCTGCACACACCAAAAAAAAAATAAAAAAAATTGCACTTGTTATGAGAGGTTGATGTTGTGATGAATGGGAGGGATGTTACACTTCCTAATTTTTTAATGCAATTCAAATATTGTAATTTCGTAGTCAATCTAAACCATTCATTATAAGGTCATAGATCTGATCGTAGAAGTTATGTTAGGTTTTTTTTTCCTTTTAATGAAACCCTCTTTTATGTATGAGGGAATTGTATTGCAGCGGTAGATGAATGTGAATATTGTATTCTGAGAGAGGAGATTGTGAGAGTAAGAAGATGAAGTTACACCAAATGTGTTGTAGGTTGTATCCCTTCATTTGTTAGATAATAAAAAGGAAGGACTTGTCGATTTCTTTGGTGGACGTAGCCCACATTGGGTGAACCATGTATATATGTGTCTCTATTGTATTGTGTATCTTCTATGTTTTATTTTCACATTTGTTTTATTTTATTTCTCTACGATCCTATTTTTCTAACAACTGGTATCAAAGCCAAATGTAACTTGCAAAAAAAAGAG